>JAQIVZ010002741.1:0-18348 GCA_034700945.1 Arrhopalites spinosus | reverse complement strand
TCTAAAATTTTGAGGCCCCAAAAATCTTGAGGCCCTGTGCGGTGGCGCACGTAGGCCCATTGGTGGGACCGGCCCTGATAGGGAAGGCACACATGCGCGGTAGAGCCATCCGACTCATACTCACGTGGTCCGTCAACGGAATTCTAGCTTGGTTTTATTTAATCTACAAGACTAATTTTGCTGATCATCTTCTCTACGTCTTGATGTCCAACTTTATTGTATCGATCGTCGTCTACATCGCCCATAAGGTCAGAATTTTAGGACAAAAGTAAAGGCCCTTGACTCAAGGGACCATATTTCGTAGCCAACTAGCCAAGGACAACTGCAATGGCCACCCATTACAAAAATTTAATGTCAAAAGTCTGTGAGAGAAACTAGTGAACGCTGGTTTTGAACAATTGAGGCAAAATGGCCCATGTGTGCCAATGTATAAGATATAGCACATGTGCCATTTTGCCTCAATACCTCCATTGTATTTTAGTTGACCCATTAGAGGAAGGATGTGCACATGACTTCAACCGGCGAATCAGAAACGGGGGAAACGGGATACAGTTGGACTTACAAATTTTCGGGGTTTTTGCTCTACCAGCCCTTATTCTATTTAATAATGTGCATTGGTTTTGGAATTGTGGCCCTTCTTTGCTTCACTAGTCGGACAACGAATTGGGAAGTGAGTCCAGTTATCTCTAGGAATGGGAATCGAGCTTGCGATTCTTCACTTTTATCCTATGACAATTTTTATGACACGCATGACTACTGGCATTTCCTCTCGTCAGTCATGCTCTTCAGTGGCTTCATGGTAAGACATTTTTGGCTTGAGGCAAAATGTTGTATTTTATATACTTTAGACAAAGCAAATAGGACTTTTTGTCTTCATTTTAGGACATGGTAATTTTTAATTAATGGATTGAATCTTGTAAATAGAATAAATAAAAACTATTTTTCTTTTTCTTGCTAATTGTTAGATGCTCTTAACTTTGGATGACAATTTGCTGGGATTGGACCGTGAGGCCATTCTTGTATTTTGAGGCAATTAAATACAAACTCGAATTAAAATCCTCATTAATATTCCGTGTTGTGTTATACTATTCGAAATTGGGTCAATTAAAATAATTTTGTTGACAAGTTGGAAGTAATATGACTGAATTAATTTATGCTAATTGAAATTCTATCCTTGACCTTCAGCCTTTAAATTGTATAAGCGATTAATCCGTTTTTAATGCCTCAGTTTATTAAATGAGGCTTTTACAACAACAGCACAGGCACAGTAAAATATTCCGTATTCATCCCGACACTCCAGTTTTTAATACACGGCCATTGGCCAAATTTGAATTTTCCCACCATTATTTCAACTCATTTTCATAGTTAGAATCCACATTTCAATATTTTCCCAATTAACTTATCACAGCCACAACCATGGCAAACGAATCTCCTCGAAAAGTTTCAGAGTGGGTAAAATTCTGCCCCTCCTTTCAAAATTCCCTAGAAAGTGGCGACTTGGTGGAGGTCAATCAAGGACCCTTTTCCCATTGGACAATGTACTACAAAGATGGACTAGTAATTGATTTTGACCCGGCAGAAAAACGGGATGAAAATTATGAGGAGGAACCATTTCGACCGGGGGCTGTCCGGAGTACTCAACTCAAGGAAGTGGCGGGTATTTTCAAAATTATTTTCCTTTCAAAGCCCTTGAATAGTTGAATTGAAGAATTTTCGCTCTAGTTTTTTTTGACATTTATTTTGTGACTTGACTTGTGACCAGGGGACTTTGACATAAGGGTGAACAACATGCCAGAGTACGAAAGGACCGTACGGCCGATAGAAGACTCCATAAAACTTATGGAGATTTTACCCAACGCTCCAGGGCTCCGATATTCGGGGACTCGATTTAATTGTGGCATATTCACAACCTATTTAAAATTTCAAGGGGACTCGGATCAGGATCAAATTAATTTAATTGAAGCAATTAACTTGGGGACCCTTCATATTCGAAATCATTTTCAAGATGCCAATGCAAAGGACGCGTTTTTCAAACAATTGGGCTATCTTCAATGGTGGGAAAATTCAAACAAAACTTTAAAAAATGAAATTCCCAGACGACTTTTTGAGCAAGAAATTCAAGTGTGGGGCGACAACAAATAAAAATGACGGCCATGTTAAACTACAAAATTACAAATAAATTAGACAATAATAATGATAGTAATTTATTTATTTCTTATAATAATAATTATTATTAGGAACTCATACTAACATTTTAATGATACGTCAAATAGTAAATAATAATAGGATAGTTTTATGGAGCTATACAATTAAATTATGAGTAAAATTCA
Organism: Arrhopalites spinosus; assembly: GCA_034700945.1. Lineage (NCBI taxonomy): Eukaryota > Metazoa > Arthropoda > Collembola > Symphypleona > Arrhopalitidae > Arrhopalites > Arrhopalites spinosus. Next base: position 16,018 of record JAQIVZ010002741.1, on the reverse strand, counting down.
AGTTAATTAATTTCCGATTTATTTAATATTTTGAATTTTAAATAATCCTTTACAAATTATTGCAAATTAATCAGCCCATGACCTGTCCATCTAAGACTAAGCTGGGGGTCATTTGAAAACGATTAACATTTTGATTGGTAAAATAATTCATGGACATGGCCTCTCGTCGTTCCATTGTCAACTGGCCCATGGCTTGTTCAAGTTGTTTAAATTTTGCCGCCTGAATCACATTTTCCATACTTTTGACTAAATTTTCCATGAATAGTTTACCCTCCTCAAATCTCGTTTCCCCCATGGAGAACCCCTGGGTAAAATTATTGAAGTCCCTAGTCCTTTGAAAAGCACGATTGCACGACAGTTGCAGCAATTCGCCCATCCTACAAAGGCAAGGGGAGTGGGAATTCCTGGAAGGTTCACTTTGTAAGTAAAAGTTTAAAAATAAATGTAAACTTTTTTGTCCCTTATCTCAATTTCAATCAAAGAATTAAGCAAAAATCCAATGTGCTTTGTATTACTCAAATAAAAAATGAATATATCGCAATCAATTTGATTAGAGATAGTTGTGAAGGATATTTTTCTCGACGTTAATGCATGTATGGTATATCAAGTGTTGTAATCAGGTTTCAAATGGGAAAATAATAGTCACGTAAATTTAATACATAAAATTTATTAAATAATGAGTCCCATTTTATTTTATAAAAAGAAAATTAATTATTTACAAGTAAAAACAGTTATTTTTGACAATGTGAAATAAATGATGGACATGTAAGTAGTCATTCATTTTAGTGACCATTTCCATGTGCTTTTGCATTTGGACAATTTAAATGCACACTGTTGCCCAGGTCCCGTTTTCTTTTTGGGGTTTTCATACGAACAAGTTCTGACTTTGCTGGTCGCCCTGATTCAATTACTGATGCACCACATTTCAAACCTGGCCTTGTTTTTCGCCTTGAAATTGATGTTGGCTGAACTTGGATTTTATTTTCGTTTGGCCTTTTAGCCCTTGGCAAAAGAGATTGAGCCAAAAAGTGTTCAACTTGAGAAACGTGTTGAATTTTTGTCAGCTGGTGATTTATTTTTCGAATCATCGTTTCAAGCCCATTTGTGTAATGACTTCTTGCCATGTTGACAGATTTGGCAAAATTTTCATTTAACGTGTCTAATTCGTTTACATTGTGACATCAGCAGAATATTTTTGAAAAATATGGACATTGTCTACGGAAATGTCCACTAAAGGAAGGAAAGTTGAGTCGGTCATGTCTTTGTAAAAATCAGGATTTGTGGAATTTCTGTATGCAATGTACGCAAATGAGGCCTTGTCCGTAGAGTCAATAGCCGGAGACGCGAGCAGTGAACCACCTAGTAGTATGTCAACTGCACACAAGTGCTTGCAAAAAGCACCGCCATTTCCATTTGGACAGTCACAGCATCCATACTCAATGTCCACACAGTTAACTATTAAAGGGTCTTTGGAGGAAGTGACATGGTACTCAAATTTGTTGACATTTTTAACATGCAAGTTCGCAGACTTTTCTGTAAGCCTGAGATAAAGTAGCTCAGGTCGAGTAACCCTTGAGTGGGTAAAGGTCAATAATTTTCTTTTGTGATGATTTTCAAATACGCTGGTGACAAAATCAACAAGGGCGCAAGCATTGAATGATTTGCAACGTTGCAAAACAATGTCTTTAAAAATTCGAATTGACGATTCAACAATGTTGTTTGTATCATTACCCCGAGTTGGTAAATTTTGACGGACATAATGAGCCCACTCATTTTTCCTTTTCCAAAAACTATTGATGTCGGAGGCATAATTAGGATACTTTAAAGTTTTTGAATCGGTTAGAAAATATTTAAATAACTCATGACATTTTGTACGGTTCTTTTCAAAAATGACGGATCGAAATAAATTCATTAGGTCACGACGGTCTTCCTTTACGATGCCATGACCTGTGTCCCATAGCCAACGCCACACAGCTTGGCAAACATGAAAAGAGCACTGAAGCAGTACTGACTCAGGAAATATTTTAGCCAATGACCCTCGTTCAGCATCGCTGTCATCCGCCATGAACACAGCGGGATAGCCCCCGCCTCCAAACCCCTTTGACCCAATGACCTTTCTAAAAATAATTACAACAGGTGACATTGATGAGGCCATTGGGAATATAATTGAATAAAATAAAGATTGTACTACTAAATACTCAGTTATCTTGCTCGTTGAAACGCAGCACTATAACATGCCATAGTTTGAGACTCATGAAGGACGCATGCTAACGGAAGAGCGCCAAGTCTGCTTGTGCAAAACATTAGCATGATATTTGTGTTCATTTGATCACAAGAACCACTAGAATCGACAAACACAATCTCCCCTGCAGAAACATGTTCATATCATCCTTCGCATGACCGGAGTTAAAATAACGACAGTAAAGGGCTTTTCTTCAATCGTGACCTCCATTCCAAGTGATTTAAAAACACTCTGTTTATTTTGCAAAACATCAATGACACTTTGGGTAGTTCGATCTCCATAATTTGTGGTCCTAAATTTAAACGGTAATTTATTTTATTAAAAATGATTTAGCAATAATTTAATTGAAGGTCATTAACTTGAGCAAAATTAAAACAAGTGGCTGGTCTTGAGGCAAAATGACCAAAAAAATATTTTTGTTAAGTGAAAATACCAGGAATTTAAAAACTTAAAAATTCTATGGTTACCTCCAAATGTCATCCAAATGAGTCACAGATCAACTGGTTGGATTTAATTGACCATGTGCAAGTGTAACGCTAATATCTGCGCCATCTTCATCCAAGTCTGTCATTAAGGTGACCTCATGCAGCTGCCGTGCCCCACTAGCTGACATTCCTTCGTCAAAATATTGAAAGAATTTTGCTTTCGTTTTTCCCCTGACCCTCAGAAAACTATAAGCCTGCGCAACCTCAATTAAATGAGAGTGCTCAAATGCCATCTTAAATAAAATTAAAAATTCAATTTTATATTGACCAAATATTTTTCCCACAATTTTTATTTGCAATGAACTTGCCAATTTTGGTTGGATTGTATGGTATGGGATTGCTATGTGTTTGGTGCCCATGTGTTTAGTGCCCATGTGTTTGGTGCCAATGTATTTGATGCCAATGTATTTGGTGAATCCCAAGTTTAGGTTTTTTATAGAAGGGAGTTATTTCAGGGTACGCAATCAGGCTAGCCTCCCTTCGTACCCTTTATCTTTTCCATGACCTTTAGATGTAACGAGTACATCTAAATACATTCATAACACTGGCAACCCTCAACCTTGATCCCGTCCTGATTGGGACCCGGGTAGACTTGTCGCACAGTTTCCAAAAATCGTAAAAACTGTCGACCTCTCACTGCAATTGGATGCAATACATTGCGCTTGTACACCCTTGTGGCTGTCAACCACAGCCAGACGTATGTTCGAAGACTTCCGGTTGTGGTTTCTGGATTGAACCCCGTATTAGGGAGGCGAGTAGGTCACTCCAATTACTTCAGGGTGAAAGTTCATGACAACACCCTTGAAAGGTATTGGAGGGACCTAAAAGCCGACCTACATAGTTGCAATGCCATAGGTCATGTAAATCAACATATTGCGGCTTGGGCGTACAAGCGCAATGTATTGCATCCAATTGCAGTGAGAGGTCGACAGTTTTTACGATTTTTGGAAACTGTGCGACAAGTCTACCCGGGTCCCAATCAGGACGGGATCAAGGTTGAGGGTTGCCAGTGTTATGAATGTATTTAGATGTACTCGTTACATCTAAAGGTCATGGAAAAGATAAAGGGTACGAAGGGAGGCTAGCCTGATTGCGTACCCTGAAATAACTCCCTTCTATAAAAAACCTAAACTTGGGATTCACCAAATACATTGGCATCAAATACATTGGCACCAAACACATAGCAATCCCATACCATACAACCCAGCCCCAATTTTTTATACCTTTATCAAAGCATTGAGGCCGTTTTTCATAAATGTGTCCCTCTTTCTCGTGTCCAAAGTGTTCCTCTTAATTTTTATGGTAATGCTTGCCTTGCAATTTTTGTCCCTTGATTTGGGTTTGGATTTATATTCTGAGTTTTTTGTTTTTCGGGAACTACTGTGTTGGCAAAGATAAACAGCCTTGTAGAGAAATCTTGTTGGATTTGCCATAGTGTCCATTTTAATCCAATTGATTTTTGATTGTTCACTGAATTTATTAATTCAGTCATTGCAAGTTGTGAACCTGGAATTTTTAGATTTTAGTGAAGAGGATTTTGAAGGGCAACTAGGACAACGAATCTCAGCTGAGAACCACTCTTCTTTCAAATGAGACTTCTCAATAAATTTCAAAATTTCTGACTGATTTCCCATAGTTTTTAAAATATTTTCAAGCCTACACTGCTTCATTTTGCTTAGTGAGTTGGTTTGTACAAATTCAGTAATGCAAGTATTTTTTATTTAGCAAAGCATAAAAAGAGTTGACTTTTAGGCTGACTAAAGTTTGGAATGAAAAGGCCACAATTTATTTATAAAGTGAACCTTCCAGGAATTCTCACTTGCCTTGCCTTTGTAGGATGGGCGAATTGCTGACAACTGTCGTGCAATCGTGCTTTTCAAAGGACTAGGGACTTGTAAAATATTTTTTCTGGGATCAATTAAAATACCTGGCACCTAAAGGAGATGTCTAATCAAAAAATTGAAAGACGCGAAAAGTTTTTAAAATTAAATTTTACCCCTACTAGAGTGGTTTCAGATGGCCAAAAACGTAAAAAAATTCAACGGTGTTGAAACCACTGTCTGATATGTAAATGCGCATCCTGGTACTGTTGAAAATGCTCTGTTGCTTTCAGCGTCTTTTTGGCGTCTCCAAAATAATACACTCTAATCTCAAATGAGACCAAACATAACAAAAAGATGAAGGCATGAAAACTTGTTCATGGTCTTTCCCCATGATCCTATTAAAATCATCAAGTTTACGCATATTTCTAAATGTCCTCCAAAATTGAATAAAATGTAGTTAACAATAATAAATTGCGCTCACTTTTTTGACAAAGGCATAAAGACAACCAAGGAGTTGTACTGCTGAAGCCAAAAATTCAGCAGCAATGACACCAGTCATTGCAAAAAATGGAGTACAAACTTCCGTCCGAGTTGTATCAGGTATAACGAACCAAAGTTTATCATCTTTTTTGAAACATTTTGAAATTGCGTCTTGGTATTCCTGGACAGCTAGGGCCGAGGCCACAAGGAGCAAGAGGCCGACGACCTGTAAATAATTTAATTATTTTACACTTCAAATAAACTTGAAATAATGTCAACTTATTTCTTATATTAATGTGAATTACAAATTACAATAGAAGCGTAGGTCAAAAGGATTTTAATAATGGAACACATGTATCGAAAAATAAGTGTGAAATTTGAAAAAGATGATGAATTATTTAGTGGTAGACAAACTACAAATAGTTTTGGGAATGGAAGTGAGTTAATGGGAGAAAAATGCAAAATGATGGAATATGGAGAGAAATATAAATGGAATCGAGTGTGGTGCGTTAGGCTAAACTGCGATCTAAAAATGAAGGATGATTAAACTAAACAAATATGTCGAGTCACCATTCCAGGCATCTCCTTTCTCCATTGTGTGCATAGATAACGTTTTATTTACTTTCCTACTTCCCATGGGAACAAAACGGGCAATTTTTAAAAAGGCAGTCTAGCCGAGTGGATGGGACAAGGGAAGGTGACCTAAGGGTCATGGATTCGAGTCCCACAGATTTTACAGCTTTTTGTCACTTTTTTTGACACTTTCAATTTAGCATTGTCACACTGTTAAATTAACCCCAGATTGCTGTAGATTAAACATTTTAAGATTTGTTAAAATTAACATTTTTTCACTGTCAAATGCTCAACGTTGACTGAACGATAAATTTAACATGAAAAATTGTAGGTTCATAAAAACGTGTTGTTTAATCGTGAATACAATTGAATTTGACAGTTTTTACGATAAAATTGACCACGGCGGATTGAGAGTGCACTCTGAATGTCCCCAACAGTCACAACTATTATCGCCTATCTTTCTCTCAACGTACATGTATTAAATTTGTTAAGTGACAACAGATAGTGACAACATTGTAAAATATTACTTATATTATAAGTATGCGAATGATAAAAAATTGTCGATTCACTTCAAACGGAAATTCGCCACCATTCACTCTATCTTTTTTGAAGAAAAAATATTAGTCAAAAATGATCTTATGCCGTATGAGCTGTCTAATGAGTTCTCCAATGGAGAATCTTCATGTACCTGCAGCTTCAATAAAACCAAAATGCACGCACACTAATTTGTAAAAAGTTACTTTAATTAATTTATTAAATCTACAGATGTAATTATATAACCTATTATACGTCATTTAAATTTAAATAAGACTCTAGTCTGTTCTAGAGACCCTCAGTAAGGGTAACCACCTGTCACCTGTTCCGATTTTGGCGACAGTCCCACTGCTTTTGGGCCAACAAATATAACATTACGTAAATGGCAAGCATTAGATAAAATCGACCCATTTTGTCCTGTTTTTGACCCTTCTCAAGGGGTTCACCCTAATTCATACATTGGCTATTTGTATACGCCAGGAAAATTAATTTTCCTGGATTTTATGTATCAATAGAACTAATTCATGCTCCCTTGTCAATTTAAATGAGTACAATTTTGAATTTTGAACACTTGAAGCAATGGGAATATGAAAATTGAAAGCTTTCAGTGTATTTATTTTGTATGGAATAAGTAAAACGTTTCATGGAATTAAATCTCTTCAAGTTTTGGCCGTACGGGTTCAGGGATGTAATAAATTTTCTCCTGACTCAAAGAAGCAACTTGTGGATGATTCCTCAATTCAAATTCAGTTTCATGGTCCACATTCTTGGGGAAGAGGTAGCACGTTACTCCAATAAAGTTTAAATGAGTCTAACTTAATTGTGGATTCTTTAACTTGCGTCTCTCGAGAAGTGGGAGGACGCTCTGAATGATTTTGGTGCATTTCACATCCCCTATTTCAAACAATTCTTTCCGCTCCATTTTCCCTTCATTCTTTTCCGTCAAGTTTTTCAGAGATTCGCTCTTCATCGTCACCACCAAATTTCTTGTCGTTCCAAAGTGTCCAACAAAGTCCCAGTCCTGCCGTCTGTTGATCCTTCCAGACTTTACTGGGACTGGAACTGTCGTGATGATCATGACGTGGGCCAATACAAAAATTGCCAATGACGTCACATAAATCCACTGCGATGTCATTTTAAAAATCAACTGCTGAATGAGAATGACATGGGCCTTAATTTTCCGCAATAATATTCCTTATTTTAATAAAACTTATCAGTTTTATCGACCAGAATTTCTAAGTTTGAACCCACAAAAATTCTTGTCTAACCTCAGGGGTGTTGAAATAATAATTATTGTCATTCATTTTTTTGCATATTTCAACATTCAATATACAAGAATTTTACAAGACGAATGGAATGAGGGTACAATTATTTGATTGTAATTTAACGACATGATAAATTCATCATTAAAAATATTATAGCCCCTCACTTTTTGAGTCTTTGAGTATTTATTTATTTAAATCAATTGTGTCAGAATTTTACAACTATTTTTTGATGATGAATAAGTTACAATTATTAAAGGTTTTTTAAATTACATGAGGGAAAGAATCAAAATCTGAAAATGTTTAATATTGTTAAAAATTCTACATTTCTAAATAACAAACTATAAAATTAATTTAAAGTTAGGAATCTCTTATAAAAATTCCAACAGACGAAAAGATAAATCTCAATAAAAGAATAAAGAAGAGGAATAGACCAAGGACCATACAGGAGTATTTTATACAATTTGAAAACGCCAAAGATATTTCATTCTTAGAATAAATTACTTCTTTCCCGCCAATCGCATTTTGGAGTGCATTTAAGCTTGGCCAGTTTGGGTTGTATCTCTCGCTCCAGTGGCTTTTTGTTTGTGGAATCGGAGTTAGACTGGACAAACATTTCTTGTTCATTGGGCTCAATGGGCTCCCGTTCCATTTCAAAAATTCCATGATTCGGATTCTGAGCCTCCATTAAACTTTCTGAGTTTTCTGACTGGGTTAAACTTAATTCCTCCATTTGTTTCATCTAAGCTAATCACAAAGGTTATTAATAAATAATTGAGTGTGCATCTTTAATCCATTTTTATAAAAATCAGACACAATTAAAATTGAATATTTCACTTTTTATTATTTTTATTCTTTTACCACAAGAAAGTCAAGATGATGTTAATGGTGAATTAGTATTGACAATGTGAGACCATATTGACAATAAAAAGAGACAATGTCTGAGGTTTTGGAAACTAAGAATGAAAACGTTAATCACTATTAAATAGGTTGTCTATTTACTTTTGAAATTTTTATCAGGAACCAACGTTGTGTTCATTTCCGTCGTCTACTTAATATTTACAAAAACAAATAGCCATGTAAACAAATGGCCATTGGCCACATACATGTCATGTCCATGTAAGCGATTAGAATAATTTTTCTCGGTATCTCATTGTCAGTATTTAATTAGGATTTAATTCTGACGAAAATAAAATAAAATATGCACCTTTAGTTGTATTTGACATGTCAAAACAACGTTTCATGTGATATTGTGAGTCTTATCTTGTTTATTTCTTTGGAACGTTTTTGAAAAACAATTTTTCCCATTTTTAATCCTCAAAATTTTACATGATACATGAGAATCAAAATTAACCTAATTGATGAACGAAAGTCACGGGTTCAAATTCCCCCCAAAATTTAAAATAGAAAACCCCCTCTTCCCCGAGTCTCCCCGACCGCGTCTAAATGAAATCGTGAAAGTCGTGAAACTTTGTTAATTAAACTCAAAAGAGTGATAAGAGTCAATGTCGATCGTCAAGGGCTGTCAAATTAATTTAATTAACAATGATAATTAGATGTGTACAGTCAATTTGAATTTGTCATCACAATTGTGTTATTAATAACAAAATGCATTTTACAGATATCATAGACAAAAATCTACAGCCCACGGCCAGCTCGCAGGCTACAAGGTCAAAGGTTGCCAATAAGAGAATAATTTTATTACACTCTCTGTCAACTGTAGGTATAAATTAAAAATTAAACATCCCATTAAGGTTTTCGAATTAAGTTGTTAAATAAAACAAGTTTAAAATCTTAAATTATTTAATTGAAATGTCGTCATTATCCCTTTTAAGTGAGCTTAAAATGATGCCCTTCATTTTAACGTTTTGTGTGGGGACTTTAATCCTATTTTTATTTTCAACAAAAAACTGTTCAAAAAATTTTCCTCCACGTCAGTTGCTCTATTTTCAATTTAAACAATAAATGGATTCAAAAAAATTAATATATTTTATTTGCAAATTGCAATAATTTATGAATAATTTATTTACAATTATTGTAAAGTCTCTTTTCCCTTCAAAATTTTGTGAATTTTCAGGACCCAGGGGATTACCTATATTTGGGAGTTATTTGCAGTTGGGTCCAAGTCGTCACCTGACTTTTATGAAATGGAGGGAAATATATGGACCCATCTTGGGGCTACAATTGGGTCCAACTCGGTATTCAGTTAATTTGAATTATATCGTTCATACTAAAATTAATTGCACCTTACATTTAATTTTAATTACCACGTGATCCTGAATGTTGAAGAGTCGTTGTGCTCAACAATTTCCGTCACATTCAAGAGGCCTTCAATTTAATGGCTTTCAATGGCCGACCCCTTCATGCCGTCGTCAATGTCAAAGACCGAAACCTTGGCGGCACGAGAGGTACACGTTTTTGCCTCCAAGGCCATAATCACGTGACAGCGGACATTATAAAAAAATATTATGAAATCGTGTTTCATGATTCTTGATGTTATTCAGGAATAACTTTCAACGAGGGACCACGTTGGCTTGAGCAGCGACGTTTTGCTCTACGCCATCTGAGGTAAATCAAATTGATTTGGTATTGGCGCCAAATTCAATTTTACATCAAAAAGTTTTATTTTGAGATTTGAAACTTTGAATTTGATTCTTTTTCAGAGATTTTGGTTTCGGTCAACGGTCCATGGAGGTGTTGATAATGCCGGAAGTCCTTGAATTAATTCAAACTCTGAGTGTGACCTTGGGTCAACCAATATCGACACCAGGTCGGTTCAATACAGCCGTTTTAAGCGGACTGTGGTCAATTGTGTGTGGTCATCGTTTTGACCATGAAGATGCAATTCTATTGGACATCTTAAACACTTTAAATTCCCTGATGACGGCTCACACTAAGTTAACTGTCTGGGGGCAATATTTCCCGCAAGTTCAACTCCTTGAAAAATTATTCCCGGCAATGTTTCCAAGTCAGGTTAAAAAATTTGCTGGTAAAGCTTACGCTCTATTTCAGAAAACAATTTCCGAACACAAGGAAACTTTTCAAGCTCATGCTCCTCGAGACATTCTTGATGTATTCCTCGAAGAGATGATCTCGACGCATGATCCGCATTCAAGTTTCTACAAGGACGAAGGCGGTAATTTTGAAATTTTATGACCTGGTTTCTAGTAAGGGACGACGGGGTAAAAGTCCCGGCTTCGTAAATGGTCAATTGTAGGTGGAAGGACAAGAGATGGAAAGTTGGTCTCCACGTCTTTTTTTAACTTAGATGTATTCTATATCTTTATTTACCTTCCCCAAAATGATTGCCCATACCTCCACTCTCCTAGAGCTCTCAAAAGAAAAACGATGAAAAATGGGGTGAAAAAAAAATCTGAGCTTGCCCCATGCAAGACAGGCGAGCTTCAAAAATTTCTGCACATGACAGAAAAAATATGTTTGAATGATATGAGGGATTAAAAGATAGGCAATGAGTGGCTCAACTCGGTAAAAAATAATTGTTAGCTTGAGTGTAGGACAACTAATTATTTTGCAGTAGCAAAGTCAGAGTGGGGACTTTTACCCCCTATAGGAAATTCTGCCATAGTGACTAGATTGGCTCTGGTTCTTCTCTTTGTCAAGTTAGGGCAAAAATACCAAAGTAGAGCCTGTTCACAATTTAGTTGCCCATCTACTTATCATTTAACCAACATTCCTACTATTACTCCCTTCCTCCCACAACTAAAAAACAAATCCGGGACTTTTGCCCCGTCCTCCCTTAAGTATGAAACTTCAAGGCTAGAAACTTTGAATATTTTTTTTATAGAAAAGTTCCTTGCGGTCACAATTCTAGATATTTTTGTGGCGGGAAATGAGACGGTGAGCTCGACACTGGTGTGGACATTTTTACTACTAGCCACTAATGAAGAAATCCAAGACAAATTATGGCGGGAAATTTCAAAAACTGTAGAGCCTCCTCGACATGTTTCCTTGACTGATCGACCAAAGTATTTGATTGCAAAAATTATAATTTAAATTATGCGTGGGAATTTTAAATGAATTTAAAATCTAGATTACAGTACCTCAATGCAACAATTTTTGAGGTACTCCGATACTCGGCAATGACGCCTTTAGGATTGGCTCATCGAATGACCGAGAGCGTCACTTTTCATGGCTTTCAGATCCCTAAAGGGACGGTCATAATCCCAAATTTGTATGCTGCTTCCCGAGATAAATCCGCCTGGGGGGATGATGTGGACTAATTTAAGCCTGAGCCGTTTCTTTCAAATGAGAAGGGCCACTTGACGCTTGTTCGAAATGAGGCCTCTCTCTCCTTTTCCTGTGGCAAGCGAATTTGCCCAGCAGAGAATTTAGCCAAAATTGCTTTTTTCGGGTTGAAATAATTTTTTTAAAAATTCGGGAAGAACATAGATCGACGAGTTGACCTCGAATTGACCGATAGTTCTGCCATTCCCGACCAATGAAACTGCAATTTGCAATGCAAAATTTTCATTTCGCTCAAACGAAACTGCTTAAATTTGGTTCAGCGAAATGAAAATTTCCTTTTCATTTCCTTCTCGTTTCATTGGTCGGGAATGGTAGAACTATCGGTCAATTCGAGATCAACTCGTCAAACTATGTCCTTCCCGAATTTTTAAAAAAATTATTTCAACCCGAAAAAAGCAATCCAAAATTTTTCGCTCAAGAAAAGCGAAAGATCTTTATCCTTGACAGTTTTAAATCATTGAGATTTTTTTCCATTTCTCTGAACTCAGTGTTTCAAGTTTTGAGGGCTGACTCAATCGCACAAAGAAATTTCCATTCACTCACTCAAAGGTGACCGACAAATATTTTGACTCACTGTCGGGTCAAGAAAAAATATTTGGACTCGCGACTCACTCGAGTCAAAAAAATATTTTTGACTCTCGACTCACTCGCAAGTTTGAGTCCACTAGCGCCTACATAAGTACATACATTTTTGAAAAAAAGCTTAAAAATTTTCTTGACTCAATCAAAATTCAAAAAAAAATCTGGACCCACTCTCGAGTCACTCGCTCGCCAAAAATTTCAAACTTAACCACGAGTCCGTAAAGACAATTATCATTTCGGACTATAAATTCGAGTTTTTTTTCTTTATTTATAAGCATTCGAAAAGTTTAGGGGTCTCAAAATTTGTAAAACGCCTAAAAAATTCAGCTTGAACCGGCCCTGGCATTTGAAATTGATTGCATTGTTAGTTGCAAATGAGAGAGCATAAAATAATATTCATGATTTTCACCCCTCCCTCGCTCTACTCACAATGTTGAGTTGAAATTTTAAGGTCAACAAGAAATGACATGAACGTGTCCATAACATGGGACTAAAAATTAAACTGACAAATGACACCATCGTGGAATTTCATATGGGACACACATATGTATATTAGTTGACCTTTAGGGTCAAAACGTGACAAAAATGGTCGAGTGGAGATTAAATGAGTTGAATTATTTAGTTGACGAGTTGGAGTGTGGAAGAAAGAGTCCAGGGTCCCATTACAAATTTAATGGCTCTTTAAACTAAGTTGGTTAGTGTGCGTTCAACTAACCTTCTCCTTCTTTTTTTAAAGGAGAAGGACTATTTCCAGACCCTTCTACATTCACTTTCTGGAAAATTCTCTCCTCCAACGAAAAAAAAAACGAGTCATGCTCATGTCCTTCAATTCTTTTTGCCTTGACAATTCAAAGGCTTGAACTCATTCCCCTGCCTGCCCTTTCAAAGTCAACGTGCTTCTGTCTGGCATTTAAAATTAATTACATTTAACTTTACAAGTCCAATATCCAACAAAAAATATTTGGTAAATTACATTACAATTTTGTCATTTCATTTAAATTGTAAACAATTGTCAAATTATGTAGAATTTAGTAGGTCATATTTTAAATTTCTAATCTCAACTTCACAATTTAAACCCCTTCGTCTCATTTTTTAAAATAAAAGTAGACTCACTTTAATTATTCAAATATTTAAATTTGACCCATTGTTATAAACTAAATAAATGTCATCATGTTGACAAAAATGATCGCAAATTAATTAATAAATTCATAAAATTATGAACATTCCAAGTTAATCAATAAAATTTTATTGTCATTCTAGAATTTAATTGAAATTAAAGGAGACTTGAACAGAATGAGTGAGGTCAAGGATCATGGTCCCAATTCTCCCCAGGGTTGGGTGGATCCTAGATCCATGCCCATGCCTGTTCAACCTAATCAGCAAGTGTCAAATCCTCCTTCACTTCCTAAACAAGTTGACCCAGGTCAAAGTCAAAACGTTCAAAGTGGGACTGCGACTGTGCCACGGGCGTAGGCATTGTTTTTAAAAAAATAAAGTGAATTCTTTTGTGTTGATAAAAATATAGTTAATCAATTAAAATTTTATTGTCTTTCTAGAATTTAATTGAAATTAAAGGAGACTTGAACAGAATGAGTGAGGTCAAGGAAATGGACAAGACCTTGATGAATTTGTCATTGATGGTCATTCCCACTGACGACTACGTGGACAATGGAGTCAAGGCTCTCACGAAAGTAATAACTTTAATTTTAATTAAAAAATGAATGGAATAAATTAAATATTCTGTACATTAGATTATGGAGCTGCTTCAAAAAAAGAGTCGGTATAACCTGGACCGGATGTACATTGCCGGAAGTTCAGGACGGAGGACGTCTATCATGTTCTCCGATTTTGACTGTACAGTCTTTGTCAATGACGTCGAAATCCCATTTGACGACATTTTGAATGACGTCATCACTCTCTCCCACCTCCCCCACTTGGAAAATGTCACCCAAAAACAAGTGGCCGTGCCCTTCACTTTGGAGGGCTATCAAATTGACCTCGTTCCGGCTACCAATTACGTCAATCATGAAGATCAAAAACCGGGCAAAACCAAATTGGCCGCCAAACTGGCCTTTCGAGTTTTACAAAAAAATTGACCAAAATCCATCGATGGTGTACCAGTACGGTAGCGACCTCTGTGAATCAAATCTGCTTTTTATGAGACAGCAAAGCTCCTTCATCCACGAGCTTGTGCGCCTTTGTAAACTTTGGAACCAAAATTTGTACTTTGAGGGCGAGGGCATCCCCGGAAGGTCAATCATGATCGAATTGATCGCTGTTCATGCGGGGCAAGTCGAAGAGCGAAACCTGGACGAGGACAGGTCAATGCTCAGTGCCTTCCAATCATTTTTGACTTCCATGACGCGACTTTTGACATTAAAAATTAAATTCGATTTCGATCCATTGACTCATTACAATGACCCTGACAATTGGAGGACAAGGTCACCCCAGCTCAATTTCTGTCGCTACTTGATTGACCCCGCCAATCCTTACAGAGACCGGGCAAAAGATTTGAATTAGGTTCAAAGGCAAAAATTTTCAAAATATGCTGCTGAGACTTTGCAACGACTGAGAATTTGTTTTGACGGACGTGGCCGGATTTCATTGGACGACATTTTTGAGCCTCAGCCAAGTCTTTTGTCAATGATGACGGATGCGCAAAGGAAATTTTTGACGACTGCAGTATTTATGGTGGAGGCTGAAGGGATGCCTTACAAAGGGTCCATGTTACCTCACATGAGAATTCAACGGGAGGAAAAGTTGAAGGGGCGGGACATGAAATTGATTTTGGAGCGGATGAAAGATTTGTTTGTCATCACTGCTCACGCTTTTGTCCAGTCTCTCAAGAACCAACCCCAGCCCAAACTTTCGATGGCAGAAATGATGAGGCAATTGGAGGCAAGAATGAGGGAATGTGTTGACAAGAAGCTTTTTGGCTCCAATCAACTTTGGGGAGGGAGTCCTGAACCGCGCGCAAATTATGATGTGGTCTTCACTATTCCTGTTCAGGGGGAAGAGCGCAATTTTTGTGTGCACATTAGCCTTCGCTCCTAATAAATTTTCCTACACTTTTGTATGACTTGGAAGTAGAAAACAATTTTCGTCAATAATTGACGAAAATTGTTAATTACATTAAAAATCATTAATTATTAATAACTTTTAGGGTAATTTTAAAGCATTTAATTTAAGTTAAAATCAAGTTTTGTCCACAAAATGACGTGACTGTTGAACTTTTTTATTAATGAAGCCTCCATTTATTTCCGGCAATCCTTTTCTCCCGCAATAGAATAGCAATTTTGATTGACCGGGAGATATTTAAATATTTTAATTATTCTTAACGTTAATCATTAATCAATGTCACAATCTAAAATAAATTTAAATTGAAAATGCAGCCTTGCTGTTTGTTTAGTTTATTCAAATACTTAACAAAAAATAATTAATTAAAATTTAAAAATATTTTTGAACTAAATTCTCCTTCATTTTGATGGCAATGTCCATGCACTCAAAGCCCAGGAGGGTCGTCGCATAAAACAAACCCCCCGCCCCTTGAATCCTTTCAAATTTATTGTAGAAGTTCTTGACAAGGGAAGTAGTATTCACATGGGGAAAATATGGGTGCGGTTGTTGGGGCTTGACGAAGGTCGTCACCCTTCCAAACCCTTCCAGTCTTTTCAAGGTCAATTTTAATTTTTGATGCATTAATTCCAGGTCACTCTCACTGGCAACTTCATCGAAGTCTCCTTTGATCCACGAGTAGCTCGTGAACACATT
>JAQIVZ010002740.1:0-18358 GCA_034700945.1 Arrhopalites spinosus | reverse complement strand
GTGGCGGGAACAGTTGATCCAAAGAAAGGGAAGACATTCTTGAGTCTCCCATTGACAGCTTCAACTACCCAGCGGATCATGG
This sequence comes from Arrhopalites spinosus, assembly GCA_034700945.1. Classification (NCBI taxonomy): domain Eukaryota; kingdom Metazoa; phylum Arthropoda; class Collembola; order Symphypleona; family Arrhopalitidae; genus Arrhopalites; species Arrhopalites spinosus. The sequence goes on along the minus strand of JAQIVZ010002740.1, from coordinate 18,276 downwards.
TGACCAGTCTGGTGTCATTTCCTTCCTGGGGAGTAAACTGCTTCTGTTTGGGCTGAAGAAGTTTTGGCCTGAACACTGAGAGTCCTTCCTGTTCTATTTCAGTGAGGCTATTTCGAAAGCCCCTGTCAAGAATTAAGGCATCCCCTTGGCGGTAGATTTTGGAGAATTGGTTTTGGCTCAGCATGGTATTTAGAATGTAGGAGTCACTATTCTTCCCATCCGAGAACCAAGGCCCTTCAGCTGCTACGATGTATCCATCAGGAGTCACCACCATCATTGGTTCGACACAGTGTCTCTTTTTGTAGGGACACCAGGTCAATCTTTGGAGCTCAAAGTTGGAGATCTTTTGATGGAAAATGTAAGTCCCATAAAGGATGAAAATTAATTGATCCTTCTCCTTCAGCTGAGACAGGGTGGAAGCAAACTCGCTTCTGTGATTATCCACACAGCTCCCTCTGGTGATGTGGTCAAATCCAATGTGGTCAGGGACAAAGTGGGCCATTAGAATTTTGGTCACCCTTTTAAATGAGTCACTGATTCTTGATTGACCCGCTTTCCCTCTCATTCCCATTAAAAGGCCAATGAAACTTTGAGGTAAATTAAGGCGGAGCTTCAGAAAAAAGATAGCCAATGCATTTCTAGCACTTCTATTGATACTGTTGTGTAGATAGGGCCCACACTTTTGAAATATTTGATCAAAAGCTTCTCTTGTGATACCCAATACTGTCTTGTACTCGTCTGAGGTCATGTCCGAATTCTGTCCAAAGTCACGGTAAGCTTTGGTGACCTTTGTCTTGGCCAACACGTCCAAAAAATTTTTATGGGCCTTGGGATTAGTTCTCACTGTGTTCGTGGAGGTCCTAAGTTCTTCTATAAATTCTGGTTTAAATCTTTTATTCCCATGCCCAATTATGTGGTCAGCGCAGCAACGATTTCCAGCGGGAATGTAAAACTTTTTCTTGAGAAAGACGTCCACAATGGCTTCCTTTGAAACTCTATGGCGGCTAATCTTCTTACAATGGAAACAACACCGTTGACTTCTTGGAAAAGATTTGTATTCCAGTTCAAATTTATTCAAGTTTTTAGATGACCTTTGAGGGTTTCTTGGTCCACTTGCATTTGACCCTTGGCTACTCTCCATTGACCCTTGGCTCCTCTCCATTGACACTTGGCTGCTTTCTATTGGCTCACTTGTCCCTTGAGTTTCCCTTGACCCTGGACCTTCACTTGACCCTTCACTCAATTGGATTGACCACTGGCTCATTTGAATTGAATCTTGACTCAACTAAATTATCCCCTGACTGATTTCGTCTTCATTTAATTCTTGTATTTCATCGTTTGTAAAAATGTAATCCTCGTTCATTTCAACGTCACTCGACCTGAAATAAATTCATTCAAAATTATGTATTTGAGTTTAATTGAAATATTTGTAATTTTTGTCAGGTAAATTAATTTTATTACGAGTCTAGTGAGGAACTTGATGAAATATCCATTGGACTTTGACCTTCTGTAGCTATTGTGGATGGCACCTCAAAGAGATTTAAAATGGAATCCTCAGAGTCAAACAAAGTCGAGGCTTCAGAATCCCCAGAGCTTTGAGAATCATCTGAGGTGGGTTCCAGTAGTTGACCTTTGTACAAGAATTATTTAAAATTAATTCATGAACATTTTTATAATAATTTAATTCAAATTAATTACCAGTAGATGATTGTGACCTTTGAGCATCATTTATCTTGCATCTCTGTTTACTTGGAATTACATTCGGTACAAAGTTTGATCCTTTGGAGTTCAATTCGAATGTAGTATAACAACTACTACAAATCAATTTTTCCTTCTTTAAGCTCAAGCCATGCCTCTCCTCATAAAGTGTCACAGCCTTCCACACACAGTCCGAGCCAATTTTTCGCCTAATAATATAATGAATTATTTGTGTTGAATTAAAAATAATTCTATCTTATCTTTGACTGCCCTACTTGATGGTCCCATCACAAATTTCACAGCTCTCGTGTGGCATTTTGATTATTTTTTTGTCGATTGTCAAATGAGATTAATTAGCAGGTGAGCAGGCATCCCTGACAAGCTTTGACATGATGCGTCAGTGGGATTAATAATTAAAACATGGAAAAAAATTTTTGATTTTATTTTAAAATGTTTGGCGGGAAAAAACAAAGCAAGCAGTGGCTAGGGCAACCGGACTTTACAATTATTTGCTATTTCAGAGAGCAAAAGTAGCGACTTTAACCCCCTTGAAATGTGACCTAATTCATATTTTCAAAAACAACCAGTGTGGGTTTTAAAGGGACAGGTGCAGGGAACACAAATTGTCTTTTTGATTCCCGCAATTCCAAAAGACAGCTGTGGAAACTTCAGTTAAAGTCGGGGAAAAATATAGGGACTTTGTCATTTTTTTGACTTTTGGCGCGTAAATGGGACAAATTTGGATGCTCAAATAATCACAATTAGTAATGCACTGAAAAACAACCAGTGCGGGATCTCTACGCATGTGTCCGAGGATGACAAATTGCTAAATTATTCGCAAAAATTCAATTAAATTCCTGTGGAAATGGTCACCAAAGTTGGACCCAAATCCTTATGAAATCAAATCCTCTTCTTTAACCTAAATTTAGCAAAGAGTGAAGGAAACAAGTCAAACAAGCCACGTTTTTTATTAAAATTTTCATTAATTAAACTACTGCCAATGACTCTTCCTTCCCAGTGTCACTAATTTTTCAAATTTGTCAAACAAATTCATCCTTTATACAACTTTTATGTAATTTGATCGAAATCCATGAAGCAAAACAACTTGTCCTGAACAAGTCTTCCACAGTGGAACTTCAACTGAAACCATGGCTAAGTTATTTCAATAAAATTTTTAGATTGAAGAGTCAATAAATATATGTAAAATTCATTCTGACTATATATAGGTAAAAAATTTTAATAGCAACGATGACGACGAAGATCAAAGTAAATGTAAAAAATACACATATGTAATATGTCATATACAGCGTTTGTAGTAAAAGAAAAATACTGAACGATTTCAAGGGTCCTCAAGACAAAAAAGTAGGAAAATGATTATAGTAGGTCAGCTCATATATGGAAGGTTAAATTTTGTTGATGCTTTTGTATTGTAAATTAATGAAAAGAACCGAGTACATAATAATTATTAAAAAGTATTTTTCTCTGTAGACATGATTTCTTGGTGATGGTAGGTTTTACACGAATGAGAGATGAGAGAAGACGAAGATAAAAAAAAGGAAACAGATGAGTACTTATAATGTATGTTTGAAATGTTATTTTGGATAATAACATGTACATATATAATGGATTCTTGTAGTACACAGAGAGGAGGGAAAGCCCCAACAAAATAATAGTAAAAGTATATATTTTTCCAGTGTGTACATATTTAAAAGAATATGCGTACGGAACAAGGTGGGTATTTGAAGCACTCTAACAAGTATATCCTGATCATTGATATCTCTCTGGCTTGCATAGGGGCATATAGGACGTCCATAAAGAGATAGGGAGAGAAATATAAGAAAGATTTTTTCCTGTTTCGGATATTTTCTGTTCTGTTACTACCCTACAAGATTTAATGCCGAGTGCGTCAGGCTATGTATATGGTATTTGTGTGTGTGGTAGTACAACTATATAGATTTTTTATGTTCATCTTCCCTCCCTTTCTGTGAGCTTAGATCCAGCCATCCAACATCCCTATCATTGCTCTCTCTGTATACATTGTGTTCCAAGAAGATGAGCACAAAGAATACTACTACTCCTTGCCCACGACTCCTTTTATTGCACCCAAAACTCGGATATTATATGTATGTATAATATACATATATTCCAAAGTGTACTTAAAAAAACTCGTAAGGCACTTTGGGGGACGACGCTGGGAATGGAATGAAACTCAAAAAAATTATGTTAATCCTAGAAGTGGCCCAAGTGTATTTTTGTGTCCATATTCCTCTAAACTCATACAAGTATTTTTAAAAATATAACATGACATTTTATTCTCTTTAAACACTGTGAGTCCTCGATAGTCTCAACAATGTACTATTTATATCATGTTAAATAGCATGAACTTGTACTAATAATACTTTTGAGAATTATTTATATTGCAGTGATGGGGTCAATAAAAACTTTCTCCACAACAAATAAAAATAGAGCAACAGAATATTTTGAGTATTTAGTAAACACGAAGAATAAAAGAGGATAAAAATAAATCAAGCATGAAAATTAGTCTCATAATATTATATATATGCGTAATAGTACGATGTGTGTGCATTTCTTTAGAAAAACAACGATAATAGTTAATTGACTTAGTTTTGTAACTATACTTGTGTACTAGTTAGAGAGTAGAAAAGACTTGAGGAGTCTAATCTTGACACATTATAAATACATGCACAGATTGTGTTTAATTTGAGCAATTAAATTGGTTGAATAATAATTGAACATGTATGTACACTGAACACGTCAATGTCCTTTTGCCTTTAACATAAACAAAGACTGGACAAGGTATATTTGCATATGTCATAGGGGAAAAAATAAATAAGAGTTTATAAATTGAAAAATGTTCTTTGGTTAGTTCATTGAACGAAATTTTTTCCAGCAATAATAATTGTCATGTCTCATTTTATCAAACTTATCGTTCTCTTCAAAAAAAACTCGTAATGTAGCAATTCTGTTTTGTCATTGGGTACATGCAAACGAATACTTAATTGACTCAAAACTAGATTGTCTTCATAAACTTAAAAATATATAATATTTATTAAAAAAATATTATTGTATTTAATATATTACTACACTTGTAAATGAAAATTTGAGCTTACCTTTCGGCTTCACCACTTGAATCGCCTGCTTCACGCAACATTTTATCCAAGTTATTTATAATGTTAAGTTCTTGAAAAAGGAAACTCTTCTTATTTCTATCAGTCCAGTTGTTAAAGTTGTATAATTAATATGAATAATTATTTTATAAATCTATTCTTTGATTTACCCTACAAAAAAAAACTATTTAGTAAAACGAAGTTGTATGTAGTTATTCTTATAATATATAATATTATGTTGCTGAATATTATTATCTAGCACGACTAATTCGACAAGTATAATATATACTATGTATATATATTATTTATAAAAGTTTTTTTCTTGTAATATCGAAGACAGTCAAAGTTCGGGATTAGAAATTTACTACACGCTGTAGTTTTGAACTGTTTAATGAACACAATCAGTTGCTTGTATCAAATAGTCTTTTTATACATAACCGATGAAATTATATTCTTGACAACGACGTTGTCCAAATCCCATGGGGTTTTATTGGCGTTTTAGGGACAAACCTGAACACCTTTATTGGTGATAATATACTACAATATATTTGTTTGGATTGAATTTGGTTGTTTTTTTATCTTTGTTTCTTGTTGAATGATGAGTCTGTCGAAAATCTATCTTTTGACAAAGATCATCCTCTACATTATTATTATTTTGAAGACGTACTTATGAAGTAATGAACACATCCGTTGCCTTATGACTTGCTTGAAAAGTCATTCAGTCATTTTATAATATTGTTATCAGTTTTTTTTGTCTTGATCTGTTGATCATTTCGGTTTCTCGGGGAGAACTGTCCAGCGATTGAAACCACCGCCATCCGCCTCTACAAATTTTACACTGGAGTGACCCATCGACAGTAGAAGCTGTCCACACATACATGATACGATAAGCTCGATGACCTCGTTGTGTGTGGTCATGTTGGTTTCACAAAGTGATGACGACCTCAGAGTTCACATTTGAAGGGGTCAAGTCAAACCGCACCCTATGATGCCATAGGTTCTCTCTCTCTCTCTCTTCTGTGTATCTCGGAGATCCGGATTTTTATTTGCACTCACTTTAATTTTTTTGGCAGATGATTAATATGGGGTCATACCCCACAGATTGATGACACGTATTCAGTAATATTGAAATTGTTGAAGCTCTTCAAAAGGACTATTACTGTGGTTGATCAGTCGGATTTGTCAGGTCAGGTTCGGTCAAAAAAGGAAAGGAGCGAAACAGAATCAAAGAAGTGATTGCTCAAACAACCATCTTGCTTCCCTTGGCCTAAACTTATATGAACTGCAGTGTTACAAATTCATAGTAAATACACTTTCTCAAATCCACTACCAATTCCACTCCCTCTCCATCTATTTCCCTACACAAGGAGAGGTCAAATTCTTTCAATGACTGACACGTCAAATATTTACTTCAAAATCCTTGTTTTCAGTCCAATTTTATATTATTTTTGATCACTGTAATCTATAAAATATGAGACACTGCACACGCAAATGCGTCATTTTGTGTGTGTAGTGTGTGACTTCGAAATCTCGGCTTGGGGGGATTTTCTCCCCCGAATATGTAAGGGAATTATTACAGCGAGGGCTATGCAGCGAGGGACTCATTGGGATAGAATGACACTTTTTTCAACCCTTAAAATCCCATGTATTCTATCAGAGTCCTTAAAGTACTCCATGATAACCGAAGGGACAAAAAAGAAACTTCAACATTTCTTTCACATGTATTCAAAGGGACAGATGCGGAGAAAACAAAAATTTAAATTTTTTATTTCCTGCCATTCACAATTTACTTAGTTTTCACTTTGAAACTAAGAGAAAATAAAATATTGGAATTGTCTTAACCAAAAGACAAGTTTAGACTTTGAATTCCCTTAGCATGACATTTCATGTAAAAATGATGATTAAAAAAATCATTTATTGACGTGGAATCCTTCAGTTCTCCCCTATTTTCTAAGATCTCAAAATTTTTCATGGATGATGCGGCATCTTCCTTACATTCACTGCTCGAGATCAGTACAATTTTTACTGATTAAATTGCACAAAATTCAAATCAAAATTACAAAAAAAAATTCGGTCACATGTACAGTGAACTCTGACAGTCTGATATCAATGATATCATCATGTTGATATGATTACATTGTCACCCATACAGGTCATCTGTGTCACTCTTCCAAAATAATGAAGGTAAATTACAACTTTACTAGTCTACTATAAATATCATTATGTACCACAATGTATAAATATATGTACTCGTGAAAGAAAACTAATATAAATGTTTTGTAATTATTCTAGGGATTAAAACTCATGTACAGTATACGGAGGCAGAGATGGCCATGTATGATTAGAAGAAATTTATGTGTATTGAAATCAGGGATAAAGGATAATCATGAAGCGAGGGCACAGAAAATTGTCAATAGTCTGAGTTCTGTGGAAACTAGTAGAGCTAGTCTTGCTGCAGCAAGTAAGTAAAAGTTAGTGCTCTCATGAAACAATGGTTTTATTACATGTATTTTTTATGTCTATAATAAATTATTATTAATAATTATAATTTAATATTTTTTGTGCCGTTTCAGTTACTTTAGTTGAAACGGAAAATAGGCAAAAAAAGAAAATAGCAGACAATGTTTTAAATCTAATCATGAAAAAGTCATCTACACCATCAAGCTACAGAATAGGTATACTACTTAGGTACTAATATATGTCAACATTGTCAACATAAGTTTTTTTTTAAATAAATGTATGAAATGTAAACTATATTTATTTCTTCTGTCTATAATCAAAGGAATATCCGGACCACCCGGCGCCGGAAAATCGTCTTTTATTGAAGTTTTTGGTAAATTTTTAACTTCATTGGGTCATAAGGTAGCGGTATTGGCAGTAGACCCATCGTCATCTTCAACTGGAGGATCATTGCTTGGGGATAAAACGAGAATGGCAGAATTGACGTAAATTAATTTTTTGATTGACACTCATAACCATGTAAATTATCATTCACATAATGTAAAATTGGTCAAAATGCTTTATATTGATTCAGGAGAGACCCAAATGCCTATATAAGACCCTCACCAACACGTGGCTGCTTGGGAGGAGTGACCCGGTCAACAAATGAAGCCATCGTTTTATGCGAATTTGCTGGTTATGATATAATCATAGTGGAGACAACAGGTATGTAATATTAAATGTATCTGAACATCATAATTTTAGAGAAATTAAATAATCATGTGATTACATTACAGGTGTTGGGCAGTCTGAGTACTCTGTAGCTAACATGGTAGATATTTTTGTTTTGTTACTTCCTCCTGGTGAGATATATTCTTAAGAATGATATTATTTTAAAGTCTTTACGCTTCAAATACATAAAATTTACATATTTTTTTTGTTTTGTAGGTGGAGGGGATGAGCTTCAAGGGATCAAGAGAGGAATTGTGGAGAAGGCCGATTTATTAGTAGTTACTAAAGCAGATGGTGATTTAATACCAGCAGCTCATCGTACGCAATATGAATATTCAGCTGCTATAAAATTTATGAGACCGAATAACTCTAAATGGAAAACCAAAGTACGATCCCTATTGTTTAAAACTGTTAAAAAAATCATTTTTTAAAAATTTTGCCCTTGTAAAGAACGCACTAATTTTTATAATGCATTTTTAAATCAAATAGGTGATTCCCGTATCATCTAAAATGAAAATTGGAATTGATAAATATTGGGAAGAGATATGCAATTATAGAAAAGTGACCCAAGACGATTTCATCAAGAAGAGAGGAGAACAAAGAGCGATCTGGATGTGGGCCCATGTGCAAGAAGGACTTGAAAGGATTCTACTAATGGATTCTAGACTGAAAGAATTGACAACAAGTCTACTGAATAATGTTCGTGAAGGGACTATGACTCCTGGATTTGCATCTGATAAAATATTATCTTTATTTAAAATTTCCAATGATTCTACTACGCAATAACAAATGTAACAAGTTAAAATATTTTTTAGAAAGAGATTTTATGCGAAAATTTAATAAAACAAAAATTAACCGACATATTATTTTATTCATAGTGTACATAGTTACTCAGGTCATACGTTATGTATGATACGTTATGTAATATGTATAATACAGTAGTATGATAATTAATTTTTTGAAGATTTTTTTTGCTCGCGAGACCATATGTGAAGGAGCAACTAAACAAGCATACAGACGTCACTGCGTTGAGGGAAAGTTCAACAACTCGGAACACATATTGTGACTTTTTTATGTCGTGAAAGTTTTTTATTCTATTTTTTAAAATACTTTATTTGAAAGAATTATAATAGTTAAGAAATGGAAAACGAAGGAGAAGATCCTAATGTAGCCGCTGTGGAAGGGGATCCGTCCGTGGAAAAGGAAAATGACAAGAAAAAGAAGAAAAAGAAGAAACCGGCAGTGAAAGTAGAGGAGAAAAAAGAGACCAAAAAAGCAGGACCCAGTAAAAAGCAAATTGCTGCCATTCAAGAGGCCATCAGTAAGTTTAATTATTATTTTGTAATGTAAATGACCTATTATGACCCCTTGACGTAATACTCAAATGATTATATACACCCTACAAATATTTTTGACAACCCTTCACCCTTGGCTGTATTAGGTCATTTACTAATACAAGTATAATTTTTTCCACATAGGGAAGGCGAAGGAAGAAGAAGAGGAATTTTTGAGAGAACAGGAAGAGAAAGACAGACTAGCACAAGAGGCTGAGGATGCTCGACTTGAAAAACTTAGACTGGAACAAGAAAAGAAGGAGAAGAAAAAACAAAAAGAAAAAGAGAAGAGAGAGAGATTAAAAGCTGAAGGCAAATTATTAACACCAAAACAAAAACTTGAACGGCAAAGAGCTCAAGGTATGCTTGAAGCCTTAAAAGCCCAAGGAATTGAAGTCCCTGAAGTTGGTGGTGAAAAGAAGGCAAGAATGGGTACTCGTATAAGACCGAATAAAAAACACTCACAAACTACTGCACCAGATCAAACAGTTTCTTCACAAGAAAAAAGTCAATCTAATGATACGGGGGATGGAAATACTGAAGAACCAAATTCAGAAAATGTTGAAGAGAAAGTACCGGTTGAAGAAGAACGGGTCAAGGATGCTTGGGATCAAGAGTCGAGTGAGGATGAAGCTACAAAATCAGCAAGTCAAGAAGATTCTGCACCCATACCTCAAACTAAAAGTTCGGCTACTCCTACTGCTGCCGAAGACAAGGGTCATCATGATGACACGGGGGATGACTCTTCCGGCTCTGATGATGACAGTGAAGATGATGACAGTGATGATGATGATGAAAGTGGTGAAAAACGAAAGTCTGATGCTGCCAAGAAAAAGGAAAAAGCTGTTGTAAGGATTCATAAACGTCGAGAAGTCAATGAAAAAAATAAAAGTCTAGACAATTTAAGAGCACCAGTTGTCTGTGTCCTGGGTCACGTAGATACTGGAAAAACTAAAATTTTAGATAAACTTCGTCGCACGTACGTATATGAATTTTGTATTACAATCAGTATAGTATTATACGAACCATTAAATTTACAACAACAATCTATCTAATTCCTTCATTCCGACATTATATTTATATGATATATTACATATTTATATTGTAGCAATGTCCAAGATGGGGAAGCTGGTGGAATTACACAACAAAGTAAGCATATTTATCATTGATGTACTTGGAGGATTCCACAAATTTTGTTTTTTTTTGTTACATAGCCTGTAATATTCTCTTTTATTCTATTTAAATAGTCGGTGCCACAAATGTACCAATTGATGCGATAAAAGAGCAATCAAAACTAGTTAAAGGGGTAAGTACTTAGTCTAATAATTGCCTTTAAAGTCCTTTTCTTTTTGGTATTGTTACTATTTTATTGATTTTTGTCATTGTGATTTCATCAAGTTTTCGGATGTGCAACTAAAACTACCCGGCTTGCTTATCATTGATACTCCTGGTCACGAGTCTTTTAGCAACTTACGCTCTCGAGGATCATCACTTTGTGATATTGCAATGTAAGTATACTTGTTTATGGATTCAGTATATATAAGTTAACAGTACAGGCACCAACAAATAATCAAGAAAAAACTTCACTCTAATCAATATCAGTCAATTTTGATTCTTCTATTTGAGTAGAACTGCAGACAAAGTACCAATTTCATCCCATTATTGTTTGGAGTAATTTTTCTCAATCATTTATTCTTATTTTTCATGTGACTGTCCGCAGCTTGGTGGTTGATATAATGCACGGAATTGAACCTCAGACTTTGGAATCCATAAATTTGCTCAAATCGAAAAAAACACCATTTGTCGTCGCCCTCAATAAAATAGATCGGTATGCATATTCTAAAAATATAATTGAATTTATTTGTTTTCAGACATGTTGATAATATCAATGTGATATACGTAATGATTTTTTGGGTTTACTAGAATAGTACATAATTAACAATTTTGAACTATTCATTATTTTTGTCTGTTAGATTGTATGATTGGGAAGCAACTAATAGCCGAAAAGACATTCGTGATGTTTTGAAAAGTCAACCTAAAAATACTATGCTAGAATTTGATAAGAGAGCTCGCGAGATCATTGTACAATTTGCAGAACAGGTAAAAATTAACTTGTGATTATACAAATTCTACCGTTGAATATATCAATAATATTGATTCATTCAATATATATTAAAATTAAATAAAGTTGTAAATACGTACATCGTATTATATTTTTAGTGCATACATTGGTAATAATAGTGTGATATTGTTTGGAATAATTTCTAGGGATTGAATGCCGCTCTTTTTGATCAAAATCCGGATCCTAAAACTTATGTGTCTTTAGTACCCACTAGTACGTACTCTTTTATTACACATATTTTGATTATTAATTATACGAAAAGTATCGCATTGTATATTATTTACACTATTAATAAAATGTATGAACCGTAGTTCATTATTTATAGATAATTAAATAATATAACCACTTTAAAAATTTATATATATATATGCACTAATATGATTTTTTTGTACATTCGCAGGTGCTCTGACTGGAGAAGGAATGGGAAACTTAATGGCATTAATTGTAGAATTTTCCCAAAACTTATTAGCAAAAAGATTAATGTTTTCTGAAGAGCTTCAGGCTACTGTTTTGGAAGTCAAAGCCATTCCAGGACTTGGCACAACGATTGATGTGATATTAATCAATGGAACCTTACGTGAAGGAGAAGCATTAATTATTGCCGGTACTGATGGTCCTATTGTGACCCAAATTCGGTCTCTCCTTGCACCTCAACCAATGAAAGTTAGTAAATTTGACAAAACTTAATTTGAATAATTTAATTATCTTATTAGTTGTTACATACAGATAATTAAAAATATACATGTATACATGATACTTATATTTATTTATTTCATGTGTTTTTCTTTTTGAAAAAAATTTCATGCCCTGCACTGTCAACAAAATAAAGGAGCTAAGGGTCAAAGTAAGTTTTTTTAAGATCTTCTAAATCTTGATATTCTGTCTGGAGCGCACTTGTAATGGTAAACAGGAAGAAGAAACATTGTTTAATTTTATGCATTGTTTGACAGAATACATATGTTGAGTATAAAGAGATTCGAGGAGCTATTGGCGTTAAGATTGCTGGAAAAGATCTTGAAAAAGCAAGTGAGTAAACAATTCACCTGATATGTAATTCATTTTAAATAATACTAATCTTAAAACATAACCGTGAAAATACATTATTTTGGTGCACACAAAAATTGAGCAGAGAAATATATTAAACTACCAATAAGTTTAATGTACATACAATGTGCACTTACACATAATGCATTAATACTACTGTTTTAATTGCATAGTAATGAGCTAAAAAATTGTGATAATAAAAATATATTTATTTCAATATTAACAAAAAAATCTTTGCAGTTGCTGGCCTAAACGCTGTTGTTGCCTATACCCCGGATGAAATTGAGGTTTGCAAAGAAGAAGTTGCCAGAGAATTAAAGTCAGCCCTTAGTTCGATTCGATTACAAGAAAGAGGAGTGTATGTTCAAGGTAAATATTCATACACAGGTTCTGTGCCACGGTAGCAGTAGTATAATTTGGATCTCTGAAGTATAACCGAAAAATTATTCAAAGTTCAATTTATAGTATTTTTCTCAACAATTTGAAAATTGTTTAAACCTTGCACTGTCTTATGACATGTATACCTATATCCTTTTTAGGATTCATCACCGCTACCAAATTTGTCACATAAAATTTTACGAACGATAATCGCAATTCTAACGAAATATTTTTTTTTATTACTTTGATACATGTTCAACTTTTCAAATTGCTACTCAACATCTGAAGCTTCTACTCTTGGATCTTTGGAAGCTTTACTAGAGTTTCTACGAACATCCAGCATACCGGTAAATATTTTATATCAATTCATTGTATGAAGTTTTGTCAAGTAATTTTTTTTCACGAATCCCCTTCTTTGTACATTATTGATTAACTTTTTTTTATAAGTAATTTTTGAAAAGAGATTACATGTCTAAAGTGGAAAGCTGTTGTAGGGATGAAAAATCATTAGAGTTTATTGGCAATATGAAAGAGAGGAGAGTAAAAGAAGGAAGAAGAAATAGTGGAACATAGAGAGGTATGTAGGTGTAAATGGGAGCATTCCTATGGATTACATAATGATGGACCAGATAGTCTTATTTAGTAAATGACGACCTTGTTTTCTACAACTAAATACGAATGGAGGAAAATATTGTGTGGACGTTGTGAGTTGCAATGAGTAAATGTCTGTGGTTGAATATGTCGGATATGTTGCAGACGAGAGAAAACTTGGTTCATGTTTGTTGATGAGATGATAGTGACTGTGATTGTTGGTCCCCACACCTTATATAGTATTTCTCTCTCTCTGTCTCTCCCTCCCTCCCTCCTGTAAATGAGATGAGTGTATTGTCCTTTTAGCATGCAGTCGTTTCAAGTTTCATCTAGAAGAGACAAATACGTGTCGATCGAGTTGTGTGAAGAACATTTTGAACGAAAATAATAATATAACTGGGTAGGACAGGAGGAATGTGGAAGTATTAATGCAAGTTATAAGCTAAGGAAATGTTGTTGGGCGACTTTAAAAAAAAGTATATATGCTTTCCTTGGAAGACTGCTTGTGACTGTATGGTTTATGAGAGATGAAATTGATGAGTATGATATGATTATGTTGAAGGAGGAACATGCAGAATCCAGACGTCTAGTTTTAGTCTTTTACCCAAACAAGAAATTCTAATCGTATACTAAGACTCATAATATGTTAAATGGAAATGAGTAATATATTATATTTTTCCATTCTCTCTCTCTCTCATCTATCGTCTTGTGTTATAAATGGATAGTGAGTATGTTTCATTAAGTACTATTATCGATTCTTGTTGAATTGTATTGTAATCATATGAAATGAATGAAAAAGTTGTGAAGGAAAAATGGTAGCAGTCTTTTTCTTCTTCTGGTGCTTCTTCCATGATAATCATGAGTAAATGGGTAGCAACAATTTTTATTTTTAAGGTGGTTGTATAAATGGTTTTTTTTTGACTCTCCGTATCTAATATAATATAAATAGTAGAGAAGGTGAGTACTTTGCACGCAGATTGAAACTAGTTGTAGACATATTATTTATATGTATAGGATCATACATTTAATATATATTGTTACTATGCCCGTGAGCTCATATTATATATGTGTGTATAAGTTTATGCTGCTGAAATGTAAAGTTATGTGAATATATATGAAAAAAAAGTTTAGGATGAGTAAGACAATTTTCTTGTTCACATAGAATTATAGGATGATGAAACTGGGAAAGTCAGCCACTTGTAAATCCTGTAAGTTGATATTGTCAGGTCTGTTCTCATTGTGCCATTTCCGTTGGCGCTTTCCTTTTCATTGTAGCTGGGATTGGTGAGGGCATCACTTATCGCTCTAAAACAATTTCCCCATTTCCTGATTCCATTTCTCACACTACGTGCATTTTGCAGAAAACCTAGAGGTGAGTGAGACCTTGACTGTTGTGTCGTCCTCGACTTGAATTCTTATAATATATAACAATTTCTTGAGTAAAATTTTAGAATGGAATTCTCTTTCTCTCAAGTCTCACTACTACGTCTTCTCTTAACTTGGTTCTCTGACTACTTCAACTGCCGTCGGACTAAAAAAAATTCTCACCACTCTTGAATTAACTACGGACAAGAAACAGTCGTGTTGTGGTAATCAGTTCTGCTACGATGATTTTTCTTTCTATATATATACACACACTCAGTCAACTCACCACGAGTATCTGTCCTGGTCCTCTATAATCTCATTCACTTTATCGATGGGTTTCATTAAATTTACATTTACTCAGTCATTGTTTTTATATTTTTTTAACACAGTGACGGAAAAAGTCTTTTATAGAATTAGACATCTACATGGTCTCTTTTTTTCTCTCCTCACATGGTTTTTTGGTATTTCAGCCTTTTAGTTACACGCATTACTTGACATTTTCACTGTACGGTATTATGACTATATGACTTTCAAATTCTGAGAAATGATGATTTTTGGTGTCGGGAACACTACTGATACTCTAAGTCATGGATACTCTTCTTGTTGTATTTTGATGGATATTTTATACATGGGGTAATACAGATAGTATGGACGGAGAGGAAAATGAAGGTTTACATAATAGTGAGTAAGTAAGATAGTAAGATGATTTGAAAATTCTTAAATTCAAGAGTGTTGTTGACTATGAAATTAATTTCATATTATATTATATACTATATATATTTTAAATTCTTTAAAGTCAGTATACCGTATCCATGTATCCTCATTGGCTTGACTGCACCCTTTTGCCTATTACACGGGAAAAAATTAGTTGTTTTTTTTCTCACCTTACAAGCAAAGTAAGAGTACATATGGTTGTGTCTACCATGTATATTTTTTTTATTATAATATTGTAGATCGAGTACAAACAGATTTTACACAAGTGTTTTAAACTATTACCTTTATTATCTTAGAGCAAGTCACGTATTTTTAGTGCTCAATCTTGATATTATATACCTATGTATATTTTACTTATATATATCTGATATACTTTGAAGAGGGAGAATGGCAAATTGAGCCTGTGGGAAGTACATTTTTTTCATGGAGTCTGAGGAAGTTGAAGGCAGGATGGTTTTCCACTCAAGTAATTCAAGTAAAAAGGGCGAAATGAGCGTCTTTCCGTTCATACTACATCCTTCCTCTCTCTTGCTCTCATTCATTCAAACTTTTTTTTTTCCTTTGAAAGTTCTCTACGTACTAATAATATTATCCATTAGTTCATAGTATGCACACGTTATGCACACGCAATGATTAAGATACCAGAAAAAAAATTGTTTCAGGTAAAACAAGTAATGTTGCGGAGCTACCTATCTACGATATTATTTTTTTGAAATATTATTATATTACAACAACAACAAAAATTCATTTTTCATTGCTCATGCAAGCCAGTCAAAGTTAACTTGGATTTTTTTCTTCTACATACGTGTGACTTTATCTGTAACCAAGTGTATGAACCACGTAAGTAGCTTATGTAAAGTATTTGAGCATATAACTGCTAATAGCTCTCTCTTTATAGTGCAGTTATTTATACATCTTCTTTCTGTAGTCAGACTAATTATTCATCCGGTCAATACTCAAGAGTGTAAAAATTTAATCGTGTGATTAAATTATGGAAAAATGGAAAACTTCAAGTCGTTGTTTTTTTTGAACAAAAAATTATACATTTTTTGAAATATTACTTGCTATCACTTTTTTAAAAAAAGACTATTGTTTTGGGATATGTATTATACGACACATTTCAATATTTCATAAATTTATTAGCATAGGCCGAAGAGAATGGCACATGAGAGATGGATAGAGAGTAGTTGATTAATATAATATATTATAGAGATTTATAAGGACAAGAGAGAAAAAAGGTTAGTTAGTGGTGAAGATGATAAAGTAATGGAAGAAAAATAGAAAATTGGAAAACCACGAGGGCTTCTTCCATCCTCCCAATTATTACAACTGACGGTGTCTTGAGATGACCTATTATTAAATGTAGATTACTACTACAAGAGTGACTACCAAAGTAACTAAAGTAAGGTAGCCTAATATGGAGAAAATACATGAATGGGGGGGGGGGGGGGGAGAACGATACTGTCAGTTGTGTATAATGAATGATCAGTTTACCTTCTACATAACATTCACCTCCCTTCCTATTCTTCTCTTGTACACTCTCTTGGTTTGGAGAAAAGTTTTTGTTGTTAAAATTATATGTTGTTGAGGGAATGTTTTTTAAGCAAAAGGAAGTCAAGAAATAAGAAGACATGAAAGGTAGCCGATTTCCTTGTAATGGTTCTCTAGTTTGTTGAATTGTAAAAGTTTTTGGTCTAGTCCTGGACGTTGTATGGCGACGACGGGGATTTGTGTGTGTGTGTACATACATAGATAGTGTAAGTAAGTAGGAAGGAGGCAGGTGGGAATTGTGAACAACAGAAGACAAGCCTGAAGACGTAAATAGGAATACCATATGGAAGGTAGAATCAGAAAAGGATGAGGAGATGAGAGAGAGAGAGAGCTAAGAGACAGGTAGGTATACTCTTAGTTCATCCTGCGGAAGGGAAGGGGTTTTTTTTGTATATGTATAGTTGTGGGATATAGATCATTCGGGATGGATTTGTAGATGTACCCAAGAGAGAGAGAGAGAGAGGGGGGGGGGGGGAAGTTGTGTAGGTTCTATTGTAGTTTTGGATATTTTTATGTAGTATTAGTGATAAATCCTTGGAAAGGAGCGGAAGTGGAGACCCTTGAGTTTAGCTGACTATCATCTGCACTCATTCATGTAGGTTGGTCGTGATTTATAGGGACAGGAAACGGTGGCTATTGGCTCTTCCCGGTTTGAACGGCTGACGCGAGAGAGATGAATTTGATTGCATGAGAGAAAGAGGATGAGAGGCTAAGTCCTAAAGTTCAAATTTGTACAGTGTTAGAGTACAAGTGTCCTTCTCTTTATAATAATTTTATGATGCTCTATTTATACTGAATAATATTGTATTGAATGTACAAATAGGGGGATATAATGGAAACCTATGTAATATGTATGCTCTGTCTCTGCTACTTTACTATGTGTCATGTCTCTTTATTTCTTATTGCCAGTATTCGGGCATCCGCATAGGTCCTGTTGTGAAGAAGGACGTTATGAAAGCATCCATCATGCTTGAACACGATTCTCAGTAAGTCAAAAAAAAAAAAATATGTATTGATCTATGAAGCCAGAGTTTTTGTTGGAGTGTGTCCATACTAGGGTGGCCAGACGTCCGGATTTGCCCCGGACAGTCCGTATTTTGGGGGTCCTGTCCGGTGTCCGGGGTGACCCTTGATCCGGACGCAATTTGTCCGGTTTTTCATACATTTTGACTTTTAAATA
>JAQIVZ010002739.1:0-18358 GCA_034700945.1 Arrhopalites spinosus | reverse complement strand
AGTGACCAAATGCTTCGAAACTTTTCAAATAGGCATAAAATTCAATGGGCTACAAAATGAAATTTTTACTTTTCTCAAAAAAAAATTTTTGAAGAACATTTAGAATTTTTTTTACAAAAAATTAAAGCTATTTTGACCTTTTTTTCAAAATTTAATTACGTCAACACCCTTTGACCTGGGTCAATGAAGGTAGGGGTGTTAGATGTAGAATTGAAAGCTCTACAAAGCTATAATTTCGGGTTTTTTCTTATGCTTATAGTTTAGGCCGTGGGTAGGGGGGCAAAGGTTATGCCCGACCCTGTATTGTAGTAAATTCGTACAGTTAATTTAAAATGTATTTAAATTTGGTATTTTAACAGTCCATGAGTTTCAATTACAATTAAGACTTAAAAATTCCTATGACTAATTGACAAGAAAATTAGTCAAGATTTAAATAGAAAATAAATCATTTAAAACAAGAAAAGAATAAACTTTCAATGTGAAAGGATTCAAGAATTCAAGTAAATAATGGATGGGAACACTTGTAGTTTGTTATATGAACTCTGCATGTGTGTATATTACACATACAAAAGTGTACACACTCAAACTTTGTTGGCAAAAGAATGTGTGATATTCACAAACTCGCATAGTGAAATTGTTTCAGACATGGGACACAAGAGAGAGAGAGAGAAGAATTTCGAGATTGTCTTCACAAGAACTTTCTCTTATCCAATTTTAAAGGCTACAACCCACGTTAAAACATGTAAAGGAAAAAACACTTTTCTCTTTTCATATTGCGACACATTCCTACCTTAAAGCCTCTCTCTCTCTCTCTCTCTCTCTGTCTGGTTCCTGTTTCACATGTGTCTGCAAAGGCAAATGCGATGACTTTTCTCACGCTCCAGTGGGTCGTCCTCTCTCTCCAAAAAATATCTTGGAGACTTGATATATGAAACAAAGACAGAAGAACATTCTGGTTGTGAATTTAATGGGAGCATTGAATGGATCTTACTCCTACTAATTATTTTTGCTTTCAATGTATATTACAGGGAGAAAGTGCTCGGGCAAATCATTATAATTCTCTTTAATGCATACTCAACCCCACCCTACATCTTATGACACACACACTTTGGTATATATAAACTGTATAAAATGGATTAGGAGGGGAAGCACGATCTTGAATCTTTCTCTCTTTGCAAAATACAGATACGAGACATATTTTTTTATAAATCTTTTGAGTTATTTCATGTCCCAAGAGAATCTCCGAGAAAAAAATTCTTTTTACTTTATCCAAATCTTTTTCCTTATCTCTCCATTAATATTAATAGTTTTTAAAAAAAGAGAAAGTTAAGACAAATTTTAGATTCTTGACATGAAAATTATTAAATAATGAAATTATTATAAATCTTTTTTTTTAAGATTCCAAGCCAATTTTTTACCGTTGAGACTCTTATAACCTCTAAAAAAAAGTTTTTCGTTTTGTTACAATTTTTCTGACGTGATCCTTTTTGGTCATTCCTTTTTTTAAAACTTTTTTTAAAAAAGTATTTGTAATAAATATAACAAAAATGAAAAAAATAATATTTTGACCAAACTCCAAGCAGTGTAAAATATTTAATAGAAAATGGATTTTGGAGTTTGGCAAGTAGAATAATCTCTATTATTGCAATAAATACAATTTTTTTGACAATAAATAAAATGATTGTATTGCCTATAAGGAAAGAAGCTTTAGATTATTTTTACACTGTATTCTTGTTCATTACAAGAGAATTGTAGTACATACAGACGGAGCTGGATTTTAGTAGCAAGTTATTTCCGTCAACTTTTTTTGGTGATGGTTCGTGGAAATTGAAAAGAATTTTGACTTGGTTCTCACTCCCAAATCCCTCATAGGATCGTAATTGTGGTGACTGTATAGATAGAGTCTCTAAATGATTTTCTCTCATGTCAATAACCATGAGATGGTCAACGGAGCGTGAGCAAGTTCTTCCTAAGTGTCCACCATCATTTTATTGCCTGGTTGGACATCCTTCCTCTCTCACTCTATGATGACCATTATGACTTGGAACTGTCCAAAAAAAACTAGGAGCCAAAATCAAGAGGATCTGTATCTACAGTCGACTCTTATTACGTGTATTAAAAGAGTTGTACTTTTTTCAAATAAATAAAAAAGTTAAACCCCAAAAAAAAGTGTCAAAGTAAAAGTAAAATAAGGGATGAGTTTTTCTCTCACATTGTACATTGAGTAGTTGAAAGCCAAATGGATTAGATTGAATGAGCATTACAAAAGACTTTGGGCAAATGATTTACGGTTTAATATTGATATAAATGTGATATCACATTCTCTCATCGGTACAGATAATAGTTATATAATGGTAGGCTCCGAGCCAACATTGTGACAATAGAGAATGTAGCCAGAGGCTTTCTTTAAATTCAATCGAAATTCTATCTTTGACCTCATGTCATCACCATTACCTCTACATATTATGTATATTTTGAAAGAAAGGCTAATCTTTTTAGCTATAATCATGTATGTATTCAACATTTGACATATTGAAAATAATGAAGAATTGGATTTTTCAACTCTTTGTATAATTACTACAAGCTTCCGTTAGAGCTTCATAACATAACAGATTCCTTATGCCAAAAAAGGTATGAATTTGATATATTGAATTTTGTACAAAGAATCTTCAACCAAGAGGAAATCTTTAGAGTACATAAATCTACCATGTTTTTCACAATATCACTCATTGTCGGTTTCGTTGCATAAAAAATCTATTGGAGGAGTAGAACTTCTCTTTTTATTTGGAGTTTGAATTGGAAATTTGTGTATCATCAATTTCTTCAATTTGTAAATTCATCGGAAATTGCTTAAAAATTTTGAGGGACTCAACTTTTTTTGAAAACAAAATTCAATGGAAAATGTCATTTGGAAGTAATCATTTAAATTCTTCTTTTATTTATTTCTTTGTAAATTTAAAAAAAAATGTTACAGGTTATTTATCTATAAGTGTTTGACAAAGACGTTTGAATACAAAAAAAATGAAATAAAAAAAGTTTGTTAGACAGCATTATACAGATATCAGAAAAAACTGCATAGACTTGTTCACAATGAAAGTGACTATATATAAATTTATAAAGATATTGTTACTTAAGAAGATCAATTTAAAGCTTCTGCTACATCTTTTGAGAATTCAAGATTCAACATTTCTTTATTAAATTTGATATAATATTTAAACTATTTGTTATATTATTATTGACTAAAATAATAATGAATTTTGTTTACTAGAAA
Organism: Arrhopalites spinosus; assembly: GCA_034700945.1. Classification (NCBI taxonomy): domain Eukaryota; kingdom Metazoa; phylum Arthropoda; class Collembola; order Symphypleona; family Arrhopalitidae; genus Arrhopalites; species Arrhopalites spinosus. The sequence continues at coordinate 15,087 of JAQIVZ010002739.1, read as the reverse complement.
CCCATTATTTTTTAAATAAAATCTTTCAATTTTGAATCATAAATTTGACTCTGTCAAAACATGATAATGCTTTTTTTTGTCATTATTTTACTTTGATGAAATAAGAAAGAAAGAGAATAAAAATATTGTATTAATCTCATGACTGGATATTTTCCATGTCAAAAATTTCTGTCAATACAATAATAATGGTACAGTGTAGATACTGAAGAATACCAAATACTTTTTTTTGTTGAAATTTTCATTATAAATATAACAATAGTATACAATATCTGTGTATAAAGCCTAGGGGCATCTTAGATGACGAAGGATTTTGTGCCAAAATGGTAATATGTCAACAAAATCGTAGATAATGGAGGGAAAGCTTTGGCTTGGTATTCCAATTCATATGTTTCAGACTAGAGCATATGTACATACATTGAGTATAATCATTCTTAGATTTTCTACATCTACATTTACCATATACAAAGCTGACGGTACAAGCTTAGCTCTTTGCCTTTGGTACAATTTCTATTGTCAATTCCGGAAGACTCTCTTCTCTCTCTCTCTCTCTTTCTCATACATTTGATGATTGTGGTATAAGAGTAGTGAAAGTACAAGTGAAAGCACTCGACACTCGAGTTCTCTTTTCTTCTTTCTCGTTTTGATCTCCTTCTCTCATATCCTCTTGTAGTACAGTCTCTCTCTCTCTCTCTCTCTTTGTCACAGTGTAAAACACAGGAGTAGTCCATTTCATTTCATCAAATCTCCCTTTTTTTGAGCCTCTCTACGCTTTCACTTCCTTACTCTGTTGTCTACATATACAACAAATCGATTTAGCCTTTTTCTAGCAAAAAATTGATTCACACAATCAAACTTGCATTTTGTTCTGTTCATTCTTTATTTTTTTGAGTTGGGAGTGTCAAGTGAGAGAAATTGACACTTGTAAATTATTTATTTAGACATTTGTAGTTGTGCGGATACTTAATTTCAATATAAAATCAAATTCATTTACAAAGACGTATTCAATGTTTAATAGGGCACAAAAAATTGAATAATATCTTTAAGCTACCTTTAAGCCCAATTTTCCACAAATAGAAATGCATTTCATTTATTATGTGCAAACTAAACTCTCTCTCTCTCTCTCTTCGAAAGAGTTACAGATATAAAAAAAAGTTTTTACGTGTTTTGTAGATTCGAAAAATTCAATATGAAATATTTTTGCCATCTTTTCATGTTTACAAGTTTCTGGAAGTTTCTTTTATTCTTGTACAAACGAGAGATACAAATACTTGATTGTTATTACATTAGACATTTTGAGAACAAAAGTGGAGATGCGAGGGACGATTGTGTGGAGCATCAAATTCAACTAAGGGACCACTCCTACTACTCGATAACATTACACGTCTGAAATTGTACATTAATATTGTTCATTTAGTTTCAAGAGTTGTACTTGAAGACTTTAGTTTCCTTTCAATAATTTCTCCATCTTTCCTTTGTATAGCATCTCTCTGTTTTTATATTCTTTTGTTGCGTTCAACGCCAAGTGTTCCACTTTGTACATAAAAATGGTGGTATAATATTCCCTAGAACCATTAATGGCCCCCATCAAAAAAACTCGCAACATTTTTTTCTCTTTGTGTAGATACTGGCTATGCCATTTGTAATTTTTACACTAATATCCTCCTCGCATTTTATTGTACAAATAAAATGGAGGAGAAGAATGGCAATTAAGGCTTTTTTAACTGTCGGCTTGTCTGATTTTCATTTACAGGGAGGCTTAATTCAATATCTTTTTTGCGGGGGGAGGGGAAGAGAACAATAATTATATAGAGTCAACAATTTTCATGTATGGACGTATAGTCATACCAGGCGATAATTACAACAAGACATGAGACATAGCCATAGTACATGACTACTCCCTTGTACACAATGCGGTTCGGTTGTCAAAAGATAGAGAGAGAGAGGAGGGGGGCTTCATCAAATTTTCAAAGGGGAAATATAAAAAACATTTTCAAAAATTCCGTCTTCTCTTTTGTACCCACATGAGTACTAACCACTCCTCCCATTAGCCTCTTTTTTTGAGCACCATTGACCATAGTTAGAATATTTAATGAAGGAAAAAAGTTTCTGACAGTTTTATGTATGTATATAGGTAGTATATGTACATGGAGTGAAGATGTAATAATTGATATTAAAATTATTATTAGAAAAAGTCGGCTCTTTTATATCTTTCTTATTAAATTTTGAAACAAATATTGTAGTAGCTGACATTGTCAAATGATTGATATGAACTCAATGTTATTTATTTGAGAGTCAAGGTTAAAGGGATTGATTTTTTGTGTGCAAATTAAATGCACATAAAATCAATAATAAATAATGAATGACTGAAAATGAACTGAAAAAGTCTCGTAATTTTATTTTCTGTCTTTTGTATAAAAAATAATAATAAAATAATAATATAAAATCAACTTTAACTCTTCAAAAACTTGATTAGAAATTGAAGGAGTGTCATGTGTTTCATACAAGTTAATTTTGTTTAAATTGGCGATACAACTGATCAAGTACTATAGTAAAGTGTACTTGTACTCATATTGTGCAGAATTCTTAATGGAATGTTTTTAGTTTAAATTTTACGTGACAGCTCAATTCTCAAAAAAAGAGTAAGATAACCTCATAAAATAAATTGAGAAATAATTCTCATTCCTCTGATAAATTTTCTCCAGTCAAGCTTCCTAGTATCTTAATTATTTATTTAGGTTCCATTTTAAAATCAACAAGCTCCAAACTTGTTTATCAATAAGACGAGGAAGAGAAAAGAATTTTCATATGAACTGTCCTTCATATAAAGCTTCAAATGGAATGTGACATTGAGAAAATGAAGAAATTTCATAATAAATAATACATGTAATACAAGTTACATATTGTGTACAAAACATGTACACAAAGAGTAAAGACGCAAAATTGGTCTGAGTGACTCGCTTAAATAGGACTGATATGGTAGAAATACTTGGAAATATAATGAAAATGTTCAAAGGAACAAGACATTTTGAGTTGAGAAACGCTCAAAAATAGAACCAGGAAAATGATAGGAATACATCTTAAGCTACAAAACATGTCTATACATTTAATGGGGAGTGTAACAGCATTTACAAGTCAATGAAGACTGGAGACTGGAATTGCATTTAGAGTTGTAAGGAGTAAATAGCGAATTAAAAGCTAATAAAATGCTTGACTGAAGATGAGTAAGAACAAGTCTGTCTGTGTTGTCAAGAATCAAATGGACGTTTACTTTCTCTCCTTCTCATCTTCTGCTCCACTTACAAATTCTCTTTCTCTCTCTTCATCAACGATCACAAACTTATTTACCTCTTTTGTCAGTTGGTCCATCCTAGCAGGAGCCGTTTGAAATTTGTTGCTTTAAATTTCACTTAAACTTTCTTGAAACATCCAAATAGCTGAAACTACACATGAACCTTATAATAAGACTTTGATAAACTATACCTAATCTAGGTATATGTGTACAGAATAATCCCCAAGTTCTTTCAACTTATTTGTATATCCTGATAGAAAAAGAGAAAAGACCAATCTTGAACTTGTCCCGATTCTACATTGTGAACATTGTTACATACAAAAATAATGTTTAAAATTCAACTAAAAAGAATTTCAGTTTGGTAATCATACCACTATGTACATATATGTACATTAACTCCATGTAAATAATCTTCTTTGTGTATTCTCTTACTATTTTAATCCAATTATTTTAATTCTTGTACCATCTCCTAAAGTCTACAAAGTATCTGTACAGGCCTTGTAAAAAAAACTTTTCAAATTTCAAATCAAAAGTTTTTTTATGTAGTCTAAGACACTTTGCCATTGTTCTTGTGTATGAAACGAAAAATCCCATTGACTTACAAAAAAAACAGTTTCCGGACTCTCTTACTCACAGCCTGTAGATGATGACTATAGAAATGGGGAAAAGTTTGTATTTTTTTAGTGTTTTTACAAGCAATTAATTCTGATTTATAGTCCCATAAATATATTAGACACTTGTAGTTTGCCTATACATGTACATGTATGATTATACATGTAGAGTGACAAAATCATTTATTTTTTGTTTGGATAAATTTATTTTTGTTTAAAATTTTGAATCTTCTTCGTAATCCCTCCTCGAGTTAAATTTAATTTCATCACGTAGACGGAATAGATAACAATAAAATTGGGACAGTGATAGGCAGGAGAATTAGGGAGAATAAGAGTAGAATTACAAGTGTATACAGTCAAGACCGGAAGGCGTTACAAGAAGAAGAGAAATCCAAGGGAGGCTGAGACTTTTGAGACAGGATTAGACTTTCCAAGTAGATCATTTTGTACAACAAAATATAAATTCCATGTTATAACATTAAATACTCTTCCGAAAATATTATTACCATATACATATACAGTCTCAGGCAACAAGGGAACTCCCCCCCCCCCCCAAAAAAAAAAACAATGACAAGATTACCATTTAAGCTGAGTTAAGGCAAAGGCAATAGAGAGTGAAGGACTTTCTCCAAAACTTTCTCTCTCTCATCTCTCATGTAGATAAGGATCTCATTTTTATACCTTAAAAACTTTCCCAAACCACAGTCTACATAACAAAGAGAAAATGTGTGTGTGTGCATACATTTTTAATCTTTGGCTCCTGTACAGGAGGAAAACGTGTCTTCACACGTTTTCTGATTTTTATTTAATTTATGCCCTGTAATTTTACTCTCTCTCTCTCTCTCTCTCTCTTTTCCAAACCCCCGTAAGGACAAAGACAAAAGATGAATGTCTCATTTAACAATCACATCACGAAAGAGACAATAAATGTTTTTTTGAGATTCTCCCAACTTCCCAAAATCACAAAAACTCTCTCTTGAGACAACATGGGACAAAGTGTAGTGGGTAAAAGAGAAAGAGAGGGGACTTAAAATGTGGCAACATGCCGTCAAAATGTTTTAATGTTTTTAGCATCATCATCTTGTAAAATTTTGTTGTACCACAAAATCACCACAGCTTTTAGCTCCTTGGTTGGTTCTCTCTTGATTCTTGGTTTCTGGTAGTTTTTTCATGACGTCAAAGCCTCTTTTGTTTTCAACTATAAAGTCAAAGTATAAACACACACAACACAAAAACTCGTTGCCCAATGTTCCATCTTTATGAAGACAGAGAGAGGATTTCGGGGGGTTATTTAGTTAAGACAGCATAGAAATTTATGAGGAAATGACGTTGCCTTTCAGGTTCTTTTAATGCAATTCTCTCCATTTTATTATGTAACCAGTAGGGTCAGTTAGTTTACAGATAGTGGGAGGGAGGGCTTAGTGTTTTCTTGTGTGTAGAAGCACCCAATCTAGCCTGATTTTTTTGGAGGTGTCTTTTCCCTTTGTTGCACAAAGAAGAAACAACAACAAGTGGCAGACACAGTTCCTTTAGAAGAAGAAAATGCCGATGGCAGGTTTTCTTTCTCTTTGACTTCATTTATTTGCTCTTTACATTCAAGAAAAACTTGTTCAATTTCACCTTGTGTTCTATTTCTCACGCTTCCACGATTAATCGTAAATAGAACAAGGGAGAGGTTTATGTGTGTAGTGTGTAATTGTACGTATTCATGGACAATAAGAGTCCCTATGGGAGTTTGAATCTCTCTTAGCTTTTTGGCCAGAATGGGCTGAGAAAATTCTACAGCATGCTTCATAATATCAACCGTCAAGTTTTCCTTCAACTTTTTGTTTCACATTTCCTCTCTCTCTCTCACTTTCTCTTTTTAACAAAGTCAAAAGGGAAGTCAAGGGAAAAGTTCTTAATAATAATATATCATGTAGAGTGCTCACACAACAAAAAGCCCCTCGAGATTTTTCAAAAAGTTTCACTTCCCTATTTTGTATAATCCTTTTTGAAAGGGGGAGGAGGGGGAATAAATTTTAGAAATTATGTACTCACTTGATCGAATCTTGTACACACCTTGAAACCAATATTAAGAGAGAAGAGGATAGAAAAAAAGTTTATTGAATTATTGATGATAAAAAGAAAGCTTCTCTTTCTACTTATCCATAGACTCAACATTAGACCAGCCGCTTTGGCGCTTCCCTTTTAAAGTTTCATTCAAAAAAAAAAAACTTTTTCATGTGTGTACAGTGTAAAGTGAAACATTTTATGCAAATGGTCTCCTCCCTTATATGTGTACTCAAGAATAAATGAGAGAGTTTTCATTCTTTTTTTCTTTACAAGTGAGGAAACCTATATAAAGTGTACTGAGTGTACACTCAAAGATTTGTGAAAAGCAAAGCAAAAAAGACTTTTTTTATGTCAATAAAGAATTTATAACCATGCCTCCATTTAAGCTTTCCCTTTGTAAAAATTCTTCTTCTTTTTCTCAATTGTACAAAGAATCAAGGGAGCAGTTTATGTGATATGTACGTGTACGTTGCCTTTATTAAATACATAACAATTTTTTATGTACTCTTTCAACTCAAAGTGTCAAAGAAATTTTACTCTTCATTTCTCATTCTTGTCAAGTAAACAAACAAGAAAAAAAAATTTCAAACGTTTCAAAAATTACTTTTTTTACTTTGAAATCTTGTCACCCAAAATAACCCCTCCCCTCCCTCCTTTCCTCTTGTTTCTTTTGTATTATTAGAAATATTACTTTTTTTGTCAACTTTAATCATACAAACATTATTTATTTATGGGGGCTATTATAAACTTAAACTTTCAACTTGTTTACGCTTGGCATACAGATGTAAATGGAGATAATTTTATTGTTTGATAATTTATGAACCATCACAAATTTAATTATTATGATGATGGTTTGAAAAATAAATTTAATCAAATTTACGAGTTAAAAATGGAACTGCCTACATACATGTATATATGGGTTTATATAGGCATGAATAGTCCCTTGTGGGGTTTTTTTTGAGAAAATAAAATGTCTGAATTAATTTTCTTAAATAAGCTGATAATTATGACACAGTTTTAAAAAAGTTTACGAGGAAATAAAAATGAATGACATAATCATCATCAATTTGGAAGGTTCCAGGACGGAGGAATTTGGATTCATTCCATGGTAGATGAGTTTTTTTTGGGATGTTACCTACAACATGAAGAATTTATCTCTTGTCTCATATGTACAGAAAGAACTTTTATGTGAATAAAAGTATAAAAATGAGAGAGAGAGAGAGAGAGAGAGAGACGGAGATGTCCTTTGTCGTTTGATAAATTGCTCAAATTAAAATTAGATTTCTCAAATCATTCTACACACAGTAGACAGCTGACAAATCACAGAGTTCTCGCATCCTGACAACTTTTTCCACTTTCTTATGTTTCATGTGTCGTAGAGAGAAAGGGAGAGAGAAAGTATGGGAAAAATAAAAAAAATTTGAACTGAACTAAGAACATAATAATGATAATAAAAAGACTGAAATAAATCACTCCAATTATAAATTATGAGCTTTGGCTTTTCCCATCTTCATTCTCTCTTTTTCTGCTTTGAAAATATTATCCACTTATTTTCATAAGTACAGGGTGACCCAAAAAAAATATCAGAATAAACTCAATATTTTGCACTAAATATTTATATTGGCAAAAAATCAAACTTTAATTTGGCACGAGTACGCCAAAATGCAGAATAATGTTATTTAAAAATTCAATCTTGATTAATTGTCATAATTTTTATAGGAGATTTTTATAGGAGAAACACACGCGAGCCAATAATAAAAATCAATTTGACACACAAAAAAGTGTACATAAAGATAAAACAATGGCCCTGTATATTTAATTTGTTAATTTAATTTGCATTTTATGGCCACACATGTACACTTGACTTATCTTGAAAGCTTAATTGTGAAGAAATATGAGTCTCATGAATTGAAAGCTTTATAGTAATTTACTCTCGTATTAAGAAAAAAGTGCAAGCTTGCAACACTAAAAAAAGTGTTGAAACTTTCTCGACTTTTTTTATGGCATTCCACACACGAACTGTGACTTTTGTCTTGATCTTATACCCTTACCCTTACATCAGTACATGCCTACAGATTGTCTGTAGTCTTACGATTATGACCTCAACCTCCTGAAACTGATTCATGACTGTCCATGAGAAGATTCACAAGAAAAGAACTAAAATGAGATCTTGTGCAGGTGTGTGTCTTTCACCTTTGCTCCTTCATATCCATTTAAAGGAGAAAAGTTTTTGGAACAAAAAAGACAAAAAAAAATTTCCCATCAAAATGGAGACCCCCACAATCTACCGAGACCACTCTCTCTCTCTCAGTGAAGTTGATGAGAGATGATTTTCAGCTGACTGTACAAACACAACTCCAAATTTCTTGACACAAAAAAAATTCTTTTGTATGTACGTCAGTACAATTACTCATGGAATGAGCGTGCGTGTACTTTTCATGGAAATGTCCAAAAAATAATATTACCTAAAATGGTTGAGTGTGATGAAGACATATAAAAATAAAAGAGTTTTCATAAGAATAGAGGATGAAGGACAAAGATAAAGCATGAGCTCACCTTGAAACTTGACACAGATACAAGTTTATGTTGAACAAAATAAAGAAAGAAAAAAAGTTTGCAAAAGTCTTGTTGATTAAGGAGAATAAAGTGGTGAGATGAAAGGGAGAATGATGATTATGACTAACATTTTAGCCCCCATGAACCACGAGCTCATCTCTTCGTCTGGTGAGGACAGGAGACAGGAGGAGTAGTGATATCGAGATGAGATTCTTTCATTCTTTCTCTCTCTCTGTATACATAAAGAAGATTTTCTCGCTTGACTTTAGACACTAGGGGAATTTTGGAGGAACAAAGAGAAAAAATAGAGCAGTAGGGGCCTAATAATGTTGACTGTATGGAGGATCTAGTTAGAAGTCACCGACAGTCAAGGTGAATTTTGATCTTGTTGTTTAGGTTCAAGGCCTAGGACACGAGAGAGAGAGAGAGAGCATAAAAAAAGTATTTCAATTAAGGTAGCAAGGTATCCTTCAATTAAGTGTATATATAAATGAAATACGAGTATACCATTTATAGAGTAAAAGTAGAAAACCCATAAAAGTAAAAGTTTTGGGACAATACTCTCCCCATCTTGAGAGAAAAGAGAAAGCCAATTATTATGATATCACAACTGTTTCAAGTGGAGAAAATCTTTTTCACATTTATCAAAATCTCTTTCGTGGAATTCAAGGAATGAAAACTAACTTTGTGGCTTTTTTCGGTTGAGTACTTATGACTTAATTATTGCAATATTTTAATTTAATTAGACTTTACAATTGTAAAGTGTACAAAAGCTTAAGTTAAAATCTCTAAATTTTCATAGACTCAATAGTCTGGTGTATAGGCGCACAATATTTTGGCACTGCCAAAACTTCGCAAAAAATCTTACGTAACTTTATGTTAATAGAAATAAAATTTAATGTATTATCCAAAGTATATAGAATTTAACAGAAAAGTTTATTTTTGGATTAATTTCTTTAATTAAAGATAGAAATTTAAATTAAGAGGATTTCAGTTTTATTTTATCAATACACTCGTCAGAGTATACATTTACAAATTTTAAAAATCTATTTTAAAATGAGGAACTGTGGAAAAAAGTTTTACATAATTTAAATGATAAATTGAATTAATTAATTATTGAATAATATCTAAAAAATTAAACAATGAAGCTCATTAAACTCTTGAGCATAAAATTAGGAGTATTAAATTAGTAATGGTGAATAAAATGCTGATGCTAATGTGCCAATTTGTAGTATGTCCTCATTAAAAATTACGAGTAGACCACATGACCACAATCTAATGTTAAACTTGTTGTTCTACACTTCAAGCTTCCAGCCACAAGAAACTACACAGGACCATTAAATAGTCATTGGGGAGAAACAAAAATGAGAATGTTAAATTACACTCAATTAATTAAAAAGTTTGTCTTGATGACCTCAACTTTAACTCCAAAACCCTCCCAAATGGATAATTTTTTTTGCTTCATTCATTATAAAATACACATAAAAAACTAATTTAAAGATTGTTGACTTATAGTACTTAATATTGTAATTTATTTTTTATTCCAAAAAACTCATTTCCATTTGGAATGACTTTGGGAGAGGGAGAGAGAGAGAGAGTCAAATCTGAAAAATAAAACTTTTTGCAACATTTCTCTGAAACTGTAAAAATCACATTGGAATATCAATAATAATAATAAAAATTCAACATAAAACTTTCTCCACAAAGTTTTACTTTTCCTCATGACTGTGTTTTGATTTGAATTGGTTTTTCTTCTAGCTTTCACTTTCTAGTTGGAACTAATATTATATAACATTTGCATTGTACATTCTGTCAAAGGAGAAAGGGAATGGGATTGGATTTTCATGAAAAGAGAAAGAATTTGTCTTGCTTTCTCTCTCTCTATTTTTTTTGACTATTATTTATACTCATTACCAACAATTTTATTTACTTTCATCATTCTCATCCTTAGAAATCCATACTCTCTCTCTCTTAACTTGTGCATTATTGTATAGAATAGTTTGAAATAACAACTTTGGTGGTCTAAAATTGAATAAGAGATTATTCCTGGAAATCGTCACAAAGAGAGAGAGAGAGAATCTTTTCATAGAAAATAAATTATTGAACTTGTTTATCTCTTCTCATCTCACAAAGTATAATCTATTCATTTGTATTATGTAGTGAAAATATTTCCTCATCCTTTCAGTCCTCAGAGAGAGAGGATTCAATGCATTATGAATTTCCATTGAGTTGGTAATCAATGTCCTTTTTTTCTCTTTATCTCTCTTCAATATTTGACTGCGACGTACCATACTCAATTTTTCTACGGAGAATATTACGACAGACTATTATTTTTATATGGAGTATTATATATCACGAGGAATATGAATTGTCGTTTCTTAGAATTTCTTAGAATGGACTTTTCTTCACTTTTCCTTATACATTTGTATGTTATACACAGTCTTTTTTTGATTGGTCCATTGATATTCTGAGACAATGACACAGAGGGGTATTCTCCATCATAAAAGTTTTCTCCTTTTTTTTGATGCTCAGCTGAGACGCAAATAAACTTTTGTGGTTGAGAGAGAGAGAGAGAGAGAGAGAAAGGGAGATTGTAATCATTGTTAGAATAAACTAGAATAGAAATAATGAATAAATATTTAAATTACTTGAGTAAATGTCCCCCTTATCAATTTTTTTAATCATCAAATAAAACTTTGAGATATCTCCGTCTTGTGTAACTAACCTACAGTAAAATTATTAAATTAACCACAATTATATTTTTGTGAAAATTAAGTATTGACTAAAAAATAAATTATAAGGTCAAAAATTTCATGTCAATGATCTTCACCAAAAGCTTTTTACATGGATGACGTCACAAGTAAATGTAATACACGTTTGAACTTTGTCGTATGAGGAGGACATGGCAGTACAAAAATAATGTCCCAATTTTCTCATGTTTGCCTATATTTCTATTAGTATCCCTCTCTCTCTCTCTCTCGGGATAAGAAAAAAACCACGAGAAGATAATGCATTGAAAATTCCATTGGAGAGAGAGAGAGAGTACACAGTTGAATGGCATTCCATACGGAAATTGAGAGAGAGAAAAAAATATCTGGCCTTTTTTCTCATGTACAGACCATGTCCATGTAAGTAAGGAAATTCTATCAAGAATTCCCATCGCATTACAACTCACACATGTGGAAGAATAGCCTCAATGAGAAATACCCATGCCACATTTTCTATACATTATTATGTTATTTTCAATGCTTGAATTTACGCCCTTCAAAAGACACTTCCATTTTCCCTACAATATTTGTAGAGACTATGTTCCTTCTCCTTATTTTTACTAGATTCTATTTAGAATCTATATATAATTCTTTAGCATCTAGTTTACTACATTGGAACCCTCCTCTTCTAAAAAAGCTTATCAAAATGTATCTCTCTCTTTCTCTCAACGCATTCTACCATTATGACACTTTCTCTCGTTCTCTCTCTCTTGTGGTTTTTGTGCAGGAATATAAAAATCTCGACTGTAGAAAGGAAAGGAGAGGAAGAAGAGGCAAGAGGGAGAGAAAAATAAGGGAAAACTAGCCAAGTCAAAGGCATGACAGGACGAAAAGAGTGAGTAAATGTTGTCTCAATACATCAAACTCACACCTCGGTTCAGTGCCTTTCTCTTTTTTGTGGGCTTGGGCTTAGCACCATCCACCATGGTAAAATTGTATGCGTTTCACCTTTCTCCAAACTTTTTTTTTCTCCTTTCTCTTTTAGACACAACTGACATTGACTGTGGCTAAGGCTCAAGTTTATTTCTACGACACAATACCACACTCTCTTCAGTTCTTACATCCTCCTGACAAATTTTCCCATGAATTTTCTCTTTTTCTCCCTCTCTTCCATCAAACTCAAGACAATATAAACAATTTTTTGGATGGTATACAGATACAAGTTTTTTTGTTATTTTGTTCACCTTGTAAATCAAGAATTACATAAAGAATAACTTTATAGACAAAAACAGATAAGGATGAATTGTACAGATATTCCATCTTTTTTTCAGTGGTTTCTCTTCCCTTTTGATTTTATTTGCTATGAAAATTCTTGTTTTTTTGCTTTATTAAATGTTTGTCTATCAACGTCGTCTCTGGTCTGGATTCCAGAATTTTTTTTCAGTTTTGACTTGGTTTTATGAAACTTGCACAAAATAAAAAGTTGTGTGCATAAGTTATTCTTACAGAAGGGGGAATGTGGAGGGTGGAGAAAGTGAAAGAGAAAGTAAAAGTTTAGAGAGGAAATGGTCAAAAGAATTCCTTTCAAATTTTGTGTACCTTGATACCTTCCTCCTACAAAGAGAGAGAGAGACTGTAATGTGTATGGGATACTATAAAAATTTTAAATGTATTCTCATTCCCCTCCCCCAAAAAAATCTCCACTACAAAAGAAAAACCACAAATCTGTCTGCCTGACCGGAAACTGAATAAGAAACTCCCTCCATTTTCCCTCACAACTTTTCTCTTTATATTCTTTCTCTTTTTTGTAAAAAAAGAAAAAGGACAGAGGATTAAGGAGGAAGACAATTTTACAGTTGAAATTCCACAGATCGTTCTTTTTTAAGTTTACTCTTCAAAAAAAAACATGAAAAGAAATAGTCTCTCAAAAAATGTACCAACTTTTTTTCACCACCAAGCAAATTCTTTTCTTTTACAAAACACAATCATCAAAGTAATATTATTATACAGTGCAGTGAAAGAACAAAAGGAAGATGAGAGGGGAAAAAAGAGAAAGCGGTAAATTATTTAAATTAAGTTTAGTAAATGTCAAACATTCCTCTTGTAATTCTCGTTTGTAGAAACTTGTGTGCTTAGTTTTTTATACTTTTTCTATAAATTATAATAATTTTATTGTGTCTACAAGTGATACTTATTCCCATTCATGTACACATACAAAACCTGTGTGGTACGTTATAATGTTCTGAATTCAAGAGGTTAATCCCACAATGCATGGAGCTTAACCTACAAAACTGGAGAATGAAGTTGCTTCATCCTCATTGAAAGTTTTGAAAAGTTTTTTTTATTTGTGTGAAGGATAATACTTTCTCCATCTCTCTTTGTGTATGGATTTAATATAAGGAGGAATTCTCTAGTGGTTTTGAGTCCAAGACTCGACAAATTTAAACTTGATCTGACTCACCTATACAACAAGTTATGAAAGTAATAAATCAAACAAGACGAATGAAAATGACTGGGAGGAAGTGATGAGAAAAGAGAAGGAGAAAGCAGTCTTGCATGACATTGACTGGAGGAAGGAAAGACTTGATTTGATTTTCAAGGTTTGACTTCGTGGCTTTTTCTCCCACTCCCTCTCGGTTTAGCCTTTTGTATATGAAACACTCTACATGTATATTGTCTAGTTGATCCAAGAGAGAGATTGGGATTAAAATTTACATGCTTTAACAACCTCACTCATATACTATCTCTAACAGTAGTAGACTTGTAAATTCAATGTTTTATCACAAAGAGGGAGGCTTCAATACCAATTATTCTTGAAACCAAACTCTATCTCTTTCAACTCCAAGAAATTTGAGCTGAAAGAGAATAGAGACAATTTGAGTTGTGAATTACCTACACGGGATTAGAAATTTTGTGGGAGAAGACTTGAATACAACGTTCAAAATAGCAAAAAGTATTATTATTCCAGGTACAGTCTTTCAAATAAAATTCTTAAATTAAAACAAAAACCCCAAAGTTTCTACTACAATGTGTGTTCTCAAAATTACCACAATATACATTAAAATGTAGCCTCACAAAAGTCTTTCTTGTTGTAACATTTAGTATTTGAGAATAATAATTTAATATAAAATCCACTATACTACTACATCCATATCTAAATATATTCTATAGCTATAGATTAAATGTGTGCAAAATAATCCCTAGGGAATATAAATAGTTTTAATAAATTTAGGTGAAAGTAAGATTACAATTAAAATGAGAGGATTATTAACAAACACTAAATCTCTTATTTTGTCATCCTCTCCCTCCCTCCCTCTCTCTCTCTCTCTAATCATAATCCTTTTTATCTTGTCAATTATTCTTTAGTCTTGTCTCATCTTACAAGACTCATCCCTCTGTTTCCAATTCTTTTACAAGTTTCTATCTAAATCTACAGTAGTACAGAGAAGAAGAGAAAGAGACAAAATTGTATTTTGTCATCTTTAAGTCTTTGACTTGGATACAATCACAATGAGGGAGTCTCGACAAGTCAATTTATTTATCTATCCCGTTAATTAAAAGGTATACAAGGGGGAAAAGTAGAATTTGAAGAGGGAAAAACAATGTAGGCCAATTGAGATGACGGTATGACATTACATCATTAGATTACAATCGAGATGGAGAGAGGAAATTAAAGACTTGGATTAAATCATTTGATGAAGATGAAGCTCTCGTACTATATAAATAAACATGACGTTATACATACATACGTATAATAAAAATACCCAAACTTCCCACAGTATTGTATATATATACAGTAAACGATCACGAGATCAGAACGCTTGTCAAAGCATGGAGATGACGCCTTCCAATTGAATTTTGATGCTGT
>JAQIVZ010002738.1:0-18367 GCA_034700945.1 Arrhopalites spinosus | reverse complement strand
TTGTTGCCATTTCCACCACCGAATCCTGGATTGTTGCCATTTCCACCACCGAATCCTGGATTGTTGCCATTTCCACCACCGAATCCTGGATTGTTGCCATTTCCACCTCCGAATCCCGGTTTACCGTTGCCATTTCCACCACCGAATCCCGGGTTGTTGCCATTTCCGCCTCCGAATCCCGGTCTACCGTTGCCATTTCCACCACCGAATCCCGGGTTGTTGCCATTTCCGCCTCCGAATCCCGGTCTACCGTTGCCATTCCCACCACCGAATCCCCGATTGTTGCCATTTCCGCCCCCGAAGCCCCTCCATTGATTACGTTGACATTGTACGACAGCAAAAACGGCCAACATCAAAATCTAAAAAAAAACCAACAACAAAGAAAATGATAAGACACTTTGTACAGTAGGTAGTCACGTTCTACACATTAAAAAAACAAAGTACTTATTTATGAGCACCACAAAATTTTAAAATTCTAGTGACTTACAAAAATTCTGAATGCCATGATGGTTGAAATGAGACTTTTTTAACGTTGAGAAATTTAGATTATCTTTTAGAGCACTTGTGTCCAAACAGAGCTAAAAGTAGAGTGTCTTACCTCTGGGTTCTCACCCCTTCTTATACTTCGGACTTGGCATGAAATTTTGGAGCCGTGACGCAATTGACACTTTACAGTTTGTCATAATCAACTTTAGTTCGTGGAATCAACTCTTTGTTTTGACAGGACGCAAGTTTTTCTGTCGTGGTTTGTTGACATTGCTAATAGTTAAAATGTGGTTATGAGAAATCCATGTAAATAAATGTCCAGTTTATATTTGCATATATATATATACATGGAAAAATGTATGTACATGGCATGCAATTACATTGAGTCAGCGTCTTTATTAATATCTTGACGAAGGTCCTCAATGAATGACCATTGACTTTTTATTCCTAGTAAACAGAAAGACTAATATGTTCATGCGATTTAAAAATAATCTGCTTTATCCTACGTAATAGTCTTATCCTTATCTATCAAGCGTGGTTCACCAGCTTCCAGGATACTGTGAGAATGTTGAATTGTCAAAAACATTTCCTTGAATTAATCATGATATAATTATCAATTTCATCATAAAGTAAAAGCTTTAGTCTACCTACAAGTGGTTAAAAGATGTTTTGCTTTGGAATACAAACTGGGCCAATTTTTACTTGTCGCTTAGAGAATCACTGGCTAACAAAATACTTAAATTTTTGTATTTCTAATTTGAGATTCTAACTAAAAGTTCGTCCACAAGAACTTATTATCATGATGGCTAATTAAACACAAAATTGTCAAAATGTCAAAATGTGAAATTTTTTTTTATTAAATTCTTCTGACCTATTGATCTCAACTTCATAAAAACTTTTGACTCATAGGCAGCCACTATATGATTATTTGCAGTTTGTAGAAATGAGAGTATGAAATTATCTTATCCAATAAAAATCACTGCAAAACATCATTTGTAGACTATGAATACTTTGATTAAGTAAATAATTTGTATGTATTTACGAAAATGTTTATTTCAATTTGAACATTATTTTTGTAATTATTTTTGTAAATGTTTACAATGAAAGGTATTAATTATAATATTTTTATCATCTTAAATGACATGAGAAAGCTCCATCTTTTTACCATTTTTTAGAGTTGAAATAAAATATTATTTTAATTTATTTTGAAACTTAAATCTGAACATAAGAACATAAGAAGAATTAATTCGTATACGTTCATTTAGTGGCACATTTCGTTAGAGAACTTATTTAATATATTATTTTTAAAATTAGATATAATATAGAATAGTAAAAGTAAGTGACCATATTAGTGTGGCCAAGTATATTAAATCAAAAATTGAGAATATTATCTTTTACATTATCACTGAATGAATTTTCAGTACCACAAAAAATAGTTGATTATAATGGTTACATATGAGAAAAATATTTATACGTATTATCATTATCACAATCCTCTTATTCATACCCAAGGACAGACTCGTGTTTTAAAATGAAAACAGTAAATAATTTTTTTTAAAAAAAAACCTTTTCAAACACCTTGGAAAATTTTAACGACGAGATCATCAGCTTGGTTAATCTTGGTTTCAATTTTGACATAAGTCTCTTACTACTTGAGTAATTTAAGGGGTCCCCAAGGGAGCAGACCAACAGCAACAATTTGACTAGTCCTTGAAATGCTCGTGTCCAATAGTCCAAGAATTAAATCAACAACACTCCAACTCCTCTGACAAGCAACTGTGAGAAAAGTCCCTCATGGTTTTGGTAATGAGGCTGACAACTTCATATCCATACAGTCTCACGGTTGAATCAAACAACTCAGCAATAGCAATTCCAAATCTTCTCAACAGTCCAACTTCTTCATTCTTCTTTTCCTTCTCATCCAACAAACGTAGAGCCAGTTGAAGATACAAAGTTAATTTGAATGTTTTTGAAGCAGGCAAAGTATCCAATTGAAGTAACAATTCTTGAAAAACTTTCCTCGTCTTGAAAATTTGGAATATTGAGTCGTCAGATTCTTTATCTTTTTTTGCAAGAGCTGACTTGAGTCCATCTTCACAAAGGAAACGAATGAAAGCATAGGAAGCCTTTCGAGTTCTGTAGATTGCATCATAAGTTTGTTGATGAACTTTATCATTAATAAAGGCTTCATAAGTTAGCTTGATGATCTCCAGTCGATGATTGAGTATCTCAAGGGTGGAAGATCGTAAAAGATATTTATTGTAGAAGCTTTCCTCAGTTGATCGGCATGTAAAATCTTCTTCATTATCATAGAAACAAACATATTCCTGGACAATCGTGTCAAGTAATTTATCTTCAACTTTGGTCATGACACATTTGACTTCAGAAATAAATCCAGAGAGTTTCGGATGCATCCCCTTCTTCTTTTTTCAAAATATTCAATGAAGCTTGAATGTAGGGGGATACATATTCTGGTGGACAAAAATCAAAAATTCTTGGATTTTGAAGGTAACAAAGACTGGCTTTATCTTCAGCGTTGAGAGAATTGATGACGAGACTCAATGCTACCCATGTGTCCTCACTGCAGTCATCCAGGAAGAGTTGAACCAGTTGAACAAAAATTTCATGACGAATGGACACATGCTCTTGTTCAATTGTCCAAAGTAATGACACCATCTTCTTTTTCTCTTCAATACAGGAAATGGCCAATAGACGAATCAAATGTTTTTTGATACTCACGGATTTTTCTTTACTTAATTGACTCTTGAGAAAAATGAGAGCATCCTTCTTTGAAGTCAGGAAAACTTGAGAGTACATTGAGCCAGAAATAAGCTTGAAAAAATCTCCAATACAAAATTTTTCAATGGCCACAAAAGTGGATGTTGATGACGAGATGTCTTTCAAGGACTTGGCCACGGCTGTCTTGATATCATAGTCCATTTCACTATTCTCAACAGTAATATCAATTCTTGCTTCCGTTGGATAAAATTTACTGGCAACTTCATTGATAAAGTCGGATGAATTTTGTACAATTGACAAGATCCTGATGGCATTACATTTTTCTTGAGCTTCAGCATCTTCTTGTTCAATCATGTCCATACAAAGTTTGATGGTATTGTCTACCCATGTATCGTAGCCAGATGATTTTATTTTTTTGATGAAAAACCATGGAATTTGATGATAGTCCAAACTTAGAATGTGTTCCATAATTAGGTTCCAATTTTCTTCCAAGAGACTGGGCTTCTTCTTCAATAGCATAAAAAGAATAAGATCACAAGGGAAAGTGAGGGCAAAAGATTTTAGTGTGTCATCATTCAATAAATTATCTGTGAGAACGGCCTGCAGACAAGTAGTTTTGATTTGTTGGAGACGACTTTGAAGGTATTTTGATCGAGACTCACAAATGGAAATGTCTTCTAATTGAATAATTTCTTGGACTCTTTCTGCCAACCATGGAGAGGCCAAGATTGGAATGGGAGGATGGGTTGCCTTGTGTTGTTCATTCCATTTTGAAATTATTTTGATTAGACCAGCCACTCCACCTTGAATACTATATTTATCCCCGTAAAGTGGAGTACCCGATGGAAATGTGGTTTGAAGGGATCGAATGAATAAATTAAACATTAAGGCTTGCTCTGCTGGTTTCTCCAAGCTAGAAATTATCCATTTCCAGTCATCATCATCATCACAGAAGGACTCGAGCTTCAATTTGACTAGGAAGGATGTGATTGTCTCCACTGATAAATTTCTTTCAAGTCTGAATACAATACATTTTTCCAATAAATTAATTTTGGCTTCCTCTGCGTAGCTGTGTTCTTTGAAGAGATGAGAGAAATGAATCATTTCCATGATGCACTTCCAATGGTCCTGGTCAAATTTCATGTGTTCTCCAATGATGGCCAGGGCAGCAAAAATCTCGTTTCTCACTTCAACTTGATCATTACGACTCCTTTGGGTTAAAAGAATGAGGATGTTGAGGAGTTCTTGAGAATTATCATTGACAAGACAGGACATGATGAGACATTTTGCAATTTGAGCTGGACTAGGGACTTCTTGTTCAGTTAGTAACATTTGTTTCAATTCTGGCACAGCCTTTTCAATGGGTTTGAAGGCAGTCCAGGCAAATAAATTGTCTTTTGTGTAGCGATAGGAGGCGTAGAATAATCCATAATTAGTAAATTGACCATCCCCACGAATTTTACAGTCTACAATTTTCATTCTTTCATCATCTGGAAGTAAGGCAACAACATCCGGGGAAAAATATTCTGGACAGTCAAGAAGTTGAACTTTGAAATGCTTGAAAAAGGCAGCCTTCAAAAGATCCAGTCTTCTTGATTTTGGATACTTTTTAAACCAAACCCACATACTCACATCACTTTGCCACCCCAACAATTCTTTGGGCATCGAGGTCTTGACAATGACTTGATATTCTTCCATGGTCATCCTTTTCCGGACTTGATTAATATTCAAGAGCTCAATAAATTTTTCGGGATGCTCCAAAACAAGATTTTTGGCAACTTGTAAAATTTTTCTTGATCTGTACTTTCCAACTCGAAAATACAAGGGTTCATAATTGGCAATCAAAAATTCAGAAAATTTGAGAGGATTTTGATCCATCAATTCCTTGATGATTGGATAGACACTCGTCGTACGATTTTGATTGTCGTTGTAGTATTGATGTAAAATTGCGTAGGCCATGTCAGGATACTTTTTGGATATTTGTAAAAGTTGACGATTTGAAAACTTGACACTGCTTGTGGCCTTCATACATGAAGTGAGAGGGGTTGTGGGGGTTGAGCTGGCGACTTTTCTTGTCTGCTCTTCCAGTCTCTCCACGTGACACAACATAAGTTGCACCATATAAGATGACAACCACAGTCACAACCCTGGATTCTCTTGATGCTGAAAGTAGTTATGAATAGCTTTACTTATTTTCTCATAGTTTTAAAAATATAAAAATACTGCTAACAAACTTACACTTCTGGCGTTGGAGAGTAGGATGTGCAAGAATCGGTACTTGCACCATCCAGTGCTTCTGCCTGTTCTGTTGTTGCTGCTGATGATACCGAAGGATCTGCGTCAGATGGTTTTAGAGCAAAGGATGGATTTTCTTCTAGGAAATCGTTTAAATCTTTCTTAGCTTTTTCAACAACTTCATTTGCTAGTTCCAGTCTTGATTTTAGACTAACGTATTTCTGTAAAGAAAAGAAAAAGAGATTCACAAATTAGCAATGAAACTTTCTACAACTTAATAGCACCAAGCATCGCTGCGCTCCACTTTTCCGCAGAGCAAAATATAAATTTATTAGTGACCTCGTTCACAGTAAAATCATGGAACACCAAAACTTAAGCGTGGTCTGATATACAACAATCAATTGTAAAAATTGCAACCACCCCAAGTCCCCCTCCAGTCTGGAGACTGGAGAGAAGACTGGTAAGCTTTTCAATCATCTTATTAAATTTTAGTCACATTAGTGGCCAATCAAGTTATTTAGTTGAATTGGCTTTTATTGTGGGGATAGTCAACCTTAATATTTCCATTAGTATAGAAGAAAGAACTTTGGGCTAGTTCACAGAGAAATTAAAGAAAAATTAATTTTATTTTTACCTGATCAAGTGAGGCAGTAGTTGAAGTGGAAGCTTTATGTTCCATTTTTATCGACCGACTGACTTGAGTCAGCAACTTACAGAATATTGCATTCTGTTGTCTATAAATATAATATCTACAAATAAAATTTTCTAAACGTACCATGTCTGGTGATAGGGATGATGGTAGTCCCCTTTGTTGATTGGCCATCTTCTTCAGGACACTTACCCTTAGGTTTGTACTTTTTCTTCTTTTGTTCATGGTCATTTTCAGCTGGAGTTAAAACTATAAAAACACTATTAACTTGACTAAAATCCTTCTAAAATCACAAAAAGAAAAAATTATAATATTCAAATTATTTCCACCCGCTGTGAGAAAGGATATATATAGGCCATATTATATGGCTATAGATCGAAATTCAACTTTGTACGCAAACTGTCTTACATATTTATGTAGAGTGATAGTTCTTTGCTATACTTACAATTATGGACTATAATCTACTTATGGTTATTTCTACTACTTTGAGATCAGTACTGTTGGAAACTTTCAAGATAAATAAGAATCTAAATCCCTTTATAGCAAACTACATTAGTAGGAAATTGAACAAAAATTGAAGGAGCTGTATCAATAAGTTTTAATTTTTATGGATCATAGTTGAGTACTGGAAATGTGAATAAAAGTAGAATAAACAAATAAATAAGTCTTTTAAATATGAATGATTTATTTTTAAATTAGCAGAAATTCGAAATTACAAACCTTCAGTTATTCAGCAGTTATGTAAATGTTTTGGCCACCACTAAGCTCCTTCATTCATATGAAGAACAATCGCTAATACTACTAAATATTTTTATCTACATGTGTGAAAAATGGCTCTGGGTGACCTTTTGCATTGCAAAAACATTTCAATTTGCATTATACGAACTGACTTTTACAATATACTTCTACACATTTAAGTTTGTAAAATATTATAAAATTTTTGTCACATGGCTGATGTGTAAGAAAACAAATTCTTCAATGATAAAACAGTTTAAAAAATGTATCCGATGACATATAAGTGTACACAAATACAATAAAAATAGGTAAAAGTTTCTTATGTACATAACGTGATATAATTACTTATATAAGTATAATGTATAGATATAGAAGTCTTGATCTTACAAACATTCAATGCACTTTTCGTTCTTAAAACACTACGTATTACATATAATTTAATTTATATTGTGAGCAAAACTTTACATGGCGTTGCATGTATTCAGACTAACCAGTTTCATAATATATTGTGATTTCAAAATAATAAAACTTTTAAGACAAATTTAAAGTGTACTTTTGCGTATTACAGCACTGATTGTGTACATCTATAATATAGTATATTGTACTCTGATTCAGAGAATTTCATTTTGCGCTTTACAGAGACCATGATGGTAAATCATGAGATTGAAGACGTAAAGTAATAATTTACTTAAATTTACAAATAATAACTTTAAAACAAATGTATATAATGTTTTTATCACAAATTAGTACAATCAAGAAAACCAAAATTTGTAAAATGAAGCATTGGCATACAATCAACAAGAAACAAATTTAAGTTACACTACTGAGATTAGGAGTTATGCTGCTGCCAGTACTAGTGCCAGTTACAGGAACATTTGTAGTGCTAGGAGAATCTTGATCATTATAGGCCCTCTGAGCAATATCACGAACAATTTCTAAATTATAATAAGAAATAAACTTTAAAAAATGATTTTCATAATCTGGAATTTTTTAAAAGAAAAAAAAATCAAACCTTGAAAAGTGCTATCGTCCGATTGACTTGTAAATGTTCCCTCCGCGTCTGACCGCATTTCCTCGTCCATTTGAGCCAAACGAAGTAAAGTAACAATGTCAGCATGTTCTTGATGAATAGCAACATCCAATGGTGTTTTGCCGTCTTCATCTGTCGAATGAGAATAACATGTTAGATGACAAAATGTTAATTAACTTGCGTTCATGTTCGAAAAGAGCATGAAAATTACCAGCAATATGATGATCAGCCCGATTTCGTAGGAACAAACAAATTTGCCCGGTATGCCCTGTGACATAAAATAAATTAAGTTATGAACCATCTTAAAATCGACATATGTTGCTTGTCTATTAAAAATTGACAGCTAATAAGACATTAAAAATGAATAGATTATTCTAATTATTTTTAAACCTTTTTGTGTGGCTACCCACAAAGCTGTACGCTTTTTGTCATCCACAGCATTAATTCTAAATATAATGAATTAAATAAATTAAACATAGGAATTCTTGCAATTATGGTATTGAGTATTTAAATTCTACAAGAAAAAAACGAACCTTGATCCATTTAGAATTAAGAATTCACAAGCAGTCACAGAACCCTAATAGGTCATAAAATGAAAAGAGACACAAGTTCAGAGAATAATATTGGCATTTTTAGTACACTTTATTTAAAAATTAATCATGAAAAAAATTATATATTTATGACAAACCCCATAAATGGCTTGATGAAGAGGAGTAGACCCACCATCATTTCGATTCTGCAAGAAGTAATGTTCTTAAAATCTCTCCCATTTCGGAAATATTTAATGTAATAATTTAAATTCCTCTATCATTTCTGTACCTTCCAATTTTTATCAGCACCAAGAGCCAAAGCTTCACACATGACTAATAAAATAAAAAGAGAATTCAATTTAAAACATATCCAGAGTTATTTTTAACAATTATAAATATTCCTTACCTCCAAGATTTGCTACACGCGATGCTTTATAAAGTAGCATATTACAATCGAGAGTCTCCATCGATTCCTCTATAATTTACAAAAATAAATCATCAACTATGATAAGTATACTACACGTACAAAAGCAAATGCAATTTGTCTCGAGAAAATTCGTAGATTATTAAGACAACATTAAGTACCCAGGTCTTTCTGTTCCGTTTCTTCTGCAGATTCTTCGTCATCCACAAGATGATTGACGACGTCGGTCTTACTGGGTGGTGGAGGTAAATTAGAGCCAAAAACGTAAACTCCATTCTCTGTCTCACTTGCACTACTCGTTTCTTTTGAATGAAAAGATTTGAAAGATTCACTTTCAGAATTCTCATCATGTAGTTTGGCCTCAAGACTGGTCCCATCTAAGAGCTCACCAGTTCCATCAGACGCTCTACTAGAACTCCCACCAGAACGATTTCTCAGTCTTCGATTAGGTTTCTTTACACTCCATCTTCGTATTAATTTCTGATTTCCTTTACTGTCAATCTCAAGTTTAGGATGAGCTACAAAGGCTCTATCTAAATATTTGACTTTTATCCACGTCTCTCGAACATCTCTGTGTACCATGTAATTTTTAGAATACGAATAATATTATAAATAAAGATTGGATTGAACAATGTTTCTTACCGAGGACAATCAGGAGTTGCCTTTTCAATTCCTAAACTATGTACGACGTCTGCTTTCGCCATATAAATTCTATTGATGAGATTATTTCCTTAAAAATAGAAGAAATATTTTATGTATTTAATATACGGCACAATTTAGTAATTACGTAACTGATAAAAAAAATTACTTCTTTGTTAAAAAAAAGTACGAACCTAGTTCACCCATCACTTTAAGTATGCCATTCTCCCAAGTATCCAATTTTAAGGATTTCACCTGAATGTACAAGAAAAACACACCATATTACAATATCAACATGTCAAAAAATATCTGTACTTTATTAAAGTTCATTTTAATTACGTACTTTACTGTGATGTACTCCAAGAGATCTATGTATACCAGAGCATTCTAGATACATAAAAGATACATATAAATTTGAGTTCCACATTTCATCATCTAGAGCTCACAGTAAACAATTTTTAAAAACTCACCAATACACAATGTAATTCCGAGATTTACACTGGCCCATTCTGGATGAGGGGCACCACAATCACAACAAACGTCATTGCCCTCCACTTTGATAATACTTTCCAATACTCTAAAAGTTCAAAACAACAGCTAAGGGTAATTATCTCTTCTAAATGTAGTTAAAAAAATGCCTTAAAAAGTGCTTTAATTAATACCTGGCCTTTTCTGTCGAAAGCTTCAATAAATCTGAAGCAGATGCTTCTTTAGGAGGTGGGGAGGAATCATCGTGACGTCTAGTTGATGTTGAATTATGTATGGCACAACTAATAGCAGCTTGTAATGCAGCAACCCAGGCCTGAAAAACTTCTTCTGAATCTGCTTGTAGTATATGAGTTCTAGGAATTAAAAATTATTAATCTCAAATTAACTTGTTTATTTTTATATTTCATTGTTTCTTAAAAACAATAAATGGATATTCTCCAAAAGGAATTATTACTTGTTTGGTGAGATGAGTTCAAAACAAAATCTACGATCACATTCAGCCATTGGTCGAACTAGGCATATTCTCAAATCGTCTAAATTCCAAAAACAGTACACAAATTAAAAATTAAATTAAATAATAATTTTTTTTAAAAAAAATTCTATCTGTCTCTATAAAATTGTCATACCTTCCATAACTGTTGGCTGCTCTTCTGATCTTTTTCTATAAATTAACTGACCCTTATCCAATAATTCGAACCTGGCATTGAAAAAAAGTTCAGATATAAATTATGTAATTAAAAAAAATATAGACTTCTTTGTAAGCAAGATTTACCATCGACGTTTCCAAGACTTGAATGTTTTTGCTGATCCACGTCTAAACAAGTAGCCTTGCATAGTACAACCAGGATAGCCACCCATAATAAACTCAGGTGTTTGATGAATTAATACTCCTCGATTATCCAACTGTTGTGACAATACAAAATGAAGTGTCAATATTATTATGATTTCTTATTTATATTTAGTTGGACATGCGTTTAAAGTAAAAGTATTTAAAACTTTTTTACCATTGTACCGGCTCCCTTTGCAGTTTTAGATCGCATATCATTGAGCTACATAAATTTATAAACAAATAAATCAAACTGAAGCATAGTAAACAATAACATGGCTTACGTTACAAAGTACTATACAGTATAACTACGAGAGTTGAATAGGTTGGTTTGTTCATTTTTTAATAATAATAACCTACCTCTGTACTGAGATTCTTCAAAACATGTTCCGTATCCTTAAAAATTAGAAATATAAAAAAGAAACTGTAAATTTTCGAAACCATTGTAATATAGAATGTACATTTTATAGGTGTAGTGGAAATACCTTAAAAAAATCCGAGCCTTGGTGAAAAAATGTCTTGTGTGCATTTATCACAGATAAAATCTAAAAAATGTCGAAAACAAGTGTTACGTAATTGAATGGTCATCCCACTGTACCACTTTCGAGTAATAATGCATTTTAAATTGTTCACAAACTTACATTGTCCAATATTTCCTACAAAAACAAAACGGAAAACATCATGTTATTAGTGTTAAATAAATATAAGTATACTTATAGCTTTAAATTGTAATAAATTTGGCAGTGCATTAAATAATGTACTTACAAATCTTTTCCGTTGTTGAAAACAACTGAAATTAAACAACATGAAATTATGCAATATGATACAAAAACACCATAGTCATACTCATAAATGATTAATTGGTAAAATTACCTGAGTTGATAGCAGATATCAACCGCACCGGATCTAAAATTAATACGAGCAGTATTAACAGCAACCATAGCCTCTTCTGCTTCTACATTTTTTCCTTTTGGTATTGCCTGTTGACAGAAAAGAATTAATTTTAAGGTCCTTGAGATGGACTTAACAAAAATAAATTTGTTTATTACTGAATTTCGATGCAGTGCGGTATCATACTCCCCTTGAAGTTTTTCCAGGTACGATCTAGAGTCTAATAATAATCCAATTGTTAGCACATATCATACAATTTCGGTGACTCTATTACGTATCATATAATATATTTATTTTTTACCTTTTGTAGCCCTCAATTCCCTACAAAAACACAATGAAACCATAGTGTAATTATTACAAGAGTATTTGTATAAATATTGTCATAAATAAATAAAATATAAGAGTACAAAGGCTCCTTACTTTCTTAAAAAATCTCCAATATTTCTGCAAATTGCACGATTAACCTGGTCAAGAAGTGTTGAATGAAATTTTGCGAGCTCCATGAGACCACTAAAACATTGAGTTAAAAATCTTTAAGAAAGTGAAGGGCTTTTACATTGTAACTTACTTGCTCTATCGCAAATCATGTTTGAAATTATATTATTGTCAACTTACCTAGAGCATTTACTAAATGATTGATAGACAGGTTGATCATGACGAAAGTGTACACTCACTTCAGACAAGGTATTAAAAAATGAGCTGAAAGGTCACACAAAGAAATATATAATATTTTAGCATGTTTACTTCATACTATAATAAGTAATTAAAATAACAAGAGTACAACAAATTTAAATAGATTGAGAGACTTACTGTTGACAATTGAGGAAACTTTTTCCAGAGTCAATCATTGTATTACTAGATTTTAATAACTTTTCCAACTTTCCATCCAAATTGTCCACATTAATCATCTGTTCATCCAAACTGTAACAATACAATTAATTATTAAATGTTCATTGACATACATATATTATAAAATAAAGTAATATAATGTAATTGTACTTACAAAGTTCTCCATTTCGGTGAATCTCTAACACATTCGGCAAAATCAATTGCAGGCTTCATATTTTTAAGTATAATTTGTATATTTTCAACTCTGCTCAAAAAGTTGACAATTCTTGAAATTGAGATTTAATTTAAATTCTTGAATCCTAATTTAATGTGTTGTTCAATCATGTGGTAGTTTGATGTAGTAGTGGTTTTTATTATCTTGATTTTTTACGACTGGTTTATTCCTCAAACTACGATGTTATGAATTTGGTCACTTTCTATTCACAATTGTTGTCCTAACACACTAAATTTTTGTAGGTCCAATTCAACCATTTTCCCTCAACTGTATTGAAATAACACAAATTGTAAGTAATATCAAATTTAAATATTATGAAAAAAATATTTTAGTTTAGGTTTTGTATGTATTTACCTCATTAAAATGAGAGGCAACTCTGACTAATGACACTATGACTAATCACATTAGTCCCATGTGCAAACAAAAGAAATAATCTATAAATACATGTACGCACTTGCAATTTGTATAGATAGTTAAGTGGAGAAAAATGGGTTTTTTTTATTTAAAAAAAATTACAATTAAAATCCTTCAACTTGAAATTTTAGATGGAGAGCTGAGTCGAGTCTTTGGCTTTGTGGTTCAGATTTTTTCGCACTGCTCAAAAAAAAGAGAGCTCTACAGATTCAAATGGATGAAACAGTTGGTTTAACTTGGTTTATAATTAGAACAATATCATAAAGGGTTAAAAAAAGGATCTATAATTTACAACTACGTGTACACATAACATAAAAGAGCCGAGTTAAAATTCTAGAATTTTATTCATTCTAAATGAGTGTAATTTAAGTTGAATTGAAGTACCATAAAATACTTACTACTGTTAAATACAAAGTTAAGAACTTTTGACAAACGCAATCCAGCATTAATTTGTATCAAGAAAGAAGCCTTGAGTTTCAATAAAAATAACATACAGAGAATAATTTCATGACTTTTTTTTTAACTTTTATTCCAGTGTTAATGTTAGGCTAGGTCGTTTTAGAGGATAATTTTTTGAGGGGGGAAATTGTGTAAGAAAGCAATACATCAATCGTACTTGACACAGAGTCTCCAAATAAATTGACCATATTTTCTCTTTTTTTTAATTCACATCAATTTTGTAGTACATAAACCCCTCTTCCTTCATGAGAGTTACATATAAATCATAGGCATAATTTTAAGAGACTTTACAAATTGACGCTCGTTAAACTGTGACTACCTTGAGCCGCTTAAATCATTAACTTTAATGTACATGTATCTTCCTCCCCCATTTCTCTTTTTAATATTAAAATTGAACCAACTTACTCACAGTGGCTAACTTGTTTTATGAATGAGACGTGAAGAAGATGCAAACATGTTAATATGTATAAATAATGTATTAAGGAGAGGAAAATGAAGCGTGTGCCAGTGTGACAAAAAAATGGCAAAAAACTTTGGGACAAACAATTTGCGTAATGCAATGTCATCAATTATTTTTAGCAGTATACTAAACAGTATAATATATTTATTAGAGACTTGATTGTATCTTCTTGGGTGTATATCTGGTTCAAAGACCAGGAGAAAGAATGGAGTCAGATTATTTAAATTAATTTAATCTAACTTTTATACAAGTATTAAAAAACTATGCTATAATAATTGTATTTAAATCACCATTCTCTTTTCTTTTCTTCATAAAATAAAAATAAAATAAATACATTCTAACTTAAGTTTGACAGTGAATTTCTACTATTAAAATCTCTCCACTATATATGTACATAATATATATACAAACAATAAATAATATGATTCATTAACTAAAATATAAATTGACAATAATTTAAACAGACATGGTTTCTTCAGAAATTGGAACACATGGTAGAGTCGAAAAATGTTTTTCACTAAAATGAGATTGATTTTTTACTGGGATAAATCTCATTGATGACAAATAGACGGCAAGTCGTAAAAGGGAATTGAGGATTAGACGAAGAGACTTGTACTGAAGCCATGAGGAAAAACAAGAAATCATCAACTGATAACACAAAATATCATAGGGAGAGAGAAGATAAATAAGTGAAGTTGAAGATGAGATAAAAGATTTTTGATAAGAATGTTCAATGACACTATCACCGGGTAAAATTGGAGTCTCTAAAATTCTTTTGATAAAAACAAGAAGAGCACGAAGGGAGATGAAAGGAATGAAAGATGAGATGCCGGTAGTGAGGGAAGTCCATAGGTTGACTGTAGTTGGATGACAATTTTGTAATTCTGGAATGAGGATTTGATTTAATAGGCCTTGTATTTGTCTATAATTGCCTTTTAGACATAAATTAAATTCATCTTCAATTCCAAGGAGATGACCAATTAGTGCCCAAAGATGAATAAACCCCTCCAAACCCTTGACATTCTCATCATCATGTCGATCAATTCCAAAATGTTTTGGATACAAAGTAATAAAACCCATAAAACAAAATTGAGTCACTGCCATGTCAAGTTGAGATATGATATGGCTTTCTGTATCGTCAGCCAACTCGGCTGTATTTTGTACTACTCTCATAGTGTTGAGTGGACATTTTTCACAATTATTATTATTATTGTCTGTAGAGTGACTCAATGGACGTTGACGGAAATCTTGTTGGAGTGCATGAATAAGATTAGCATCCGGAATAGAAATTTGGTTCATTTTCACGAAATACTCATTCTTCACTTTCATTTTCATTGGAGTGACGTCAATGGGCTCCTCTTCATTTTTGTCATTTTCGTGACGACGACACTTTTCTATATTTTTGGCTACTTGAGAATGAATTTTTCGAATTTTTCTTATATCTTTAACAGCCTCACCATGAGTCTTTATGATGTCTTGTTCATACCATTGTTTTATATGGAGTAAAGTGGAGAGGTAACGTTTCAACGATTTCAGTCTTGACTCTGACTTGCCCGTCCTTATGAGAACAAGTCGAACTGGAGTGTAGGCAAGGAGGAAAATGAGGGAAATTAAATGAGCGAAAAATACTGAGAAAAAATTATTACGAACAAAGTCTTGACCATTCTTAATCTTGTCTATATTCACCCATTTTGGTAATTCAACAGACTCCATTTCCACAATTCCATTTCTTTTTCTGGCCTCCAAGAATACATTTTTCTCAATCAACTTTGATTCTTGTAGTGACGACAATTCCGTTATCATTCTTCTTCTTGTTGAGACTCGGGTCAAGTTCTAGATTGGTAAAAAAAATAATGTATTAAAATATAAAACTTTTTGAATATGATACAACACAAACAAACAACATTTAAATAATTTACGAATTTAAATTAAAAATTTAGTCTACTAATTTAGTCTGTGCACTACTTACATTAAAGTTTATAAAAAAACAAGACTTAATTTCTTGACAAGTTTTGACTACCGGTAGTAGGTAGAGACTAAAAAAGTGTATAGAAGAGCATAAGAGTAGAAAATTTGGAAAGGAAGTTGGCGATAGTTAAATACAAAATACAAGTGGCAAATACACGGCTGTGTACTTAGATAGTCTCTACAGTTTTCTTGTCAACTCTTGTAGGTGAATGAAAAGGTTATTTGAATACTTTTAATATGTAACAACAAAGAAGTAAACCTCATGCATAAATGGGGGTGAGCTGTAGAGATTAGAGACTGTTTTTATTGTTTCACAAATCCACCAAGTGCAATTTTGCCTATACATTGGTTAAGCTGTTACGGACATTGTTTTTTCAAGAAAAGATTGGAGGAATTTACATTGACACAACTATTATGTGAATGTTAAACATGATTAGTTTGAGGGGAATTGTTATTTTAGTAGAATTGTAGAAGCAAGTATACAGAAAAGTACTGAAGAGAGAGTATTTTATTTAAAGTTCTTCAATGAGAGGTTTGTGAGGTTTCTTTGTCTTGGAAGTATCTCCATTTCCTACTTCTTCCGGTAGTTTCAATTCAGTCAACAAATCTCCATCATCCTCATCGTTAGCAACAATTTGAGCCTAAAAAATATCATGTCAAGATTTAGTCCTTGTCTTGACTTGTAAAGTTACACAAATCCCCTTATTTGCGTAAATTATGAACTCACCATGAAGGGGTTTAAAAGCAAATTGGAGTTGGGCTGTACAAAAGTATCATCAAGAAGTGAGTTTGGATTATTTGAAGTCATTATTTGATTATCAGTATTTTTGGTGGGCATCCGACCACTAGAAGTAGTCAAAACTGACCGTTTCTTGGATGACACTGTACTTACACTACTACTGGACATTGGTTCTTGTTCCGTTTTCTTTGCTCTACTTCCAGGCGTCTTCCTATTTGTACTGCTACTATTAGATAAATTGGCAGAAATGTCTGGGCCAAGATTCAATTGTTTCAACATGTCCTGAGCTCCGTCACCATTTAGTTGGTCATTAATGAATTGTTTATACATGTCAGGACTCTTTTCAGCCATTTTGTCTAAAGCTGCCCCCATATTTTTAAATAATTAAGGAAAAATTATATTTTTATTTTAATCTCTCTTTTGTACTTAGAAATGGAATATGATATTCAAATAAAACAAATATTTTTTAAAATAAATACCTGCCCATATTGCTTTTGCCTTGGCTTCAAATTCAGCCATGGTCCCTTGTCCTAATCTAAATATCAAGTTTTTATTTGAGCTTGTGAAATTATGACCTTTGAAAAAAAAATCAATACATATTTGTACCCTCACCTTTGATGACTATCAAAATTAACTGTACTTCAAGTTATGATGTAATGGAACACCAATCAAAATACTAAATATCTTTGAAAAATTGCTTTGTTTTAGAATGTGATACTTTGACTTGTTTTGTGATCAACAAGAGACGTTCTTGACTGATCTCGACCCGCCCTCCTAGCCAATGAATCATGTGATGATGCATAGTGAGAAGAGTCCACTCAAGTGGAACGACAAAATTGTCCTGTAATATGGATCAAACATTTTATTCAATACTTAGTGGTCAGGGTAACGGAAAATAGAAGATACATTAGTAATTAATTAGTAATGACTAGCACATGCATGTGCTAGTCGGACGTATATTATCCGTTTATAATATAAGGTTCAAAGTTTGAATCTGAAAAAATAATAGCACTGGTAAAGTTCAAGGCTCTTCACTTTGCTTTGACTGGAGATCCAAAAAGTAATTAAAACGTAGAGTAACAATAAGTACGGCGTGGGTTGGCTTATACCTCTTGGGTCCTCTCTAAGATTTTGGACCGTTCATAAAAACGTCAAAATTATGTAAGGGCATTAACAACAAAGGCACTAACTACATGGAGTTTAAAATTTCTCTTACTCCAAGTCCCTCAACGTGTCCCTCAATGAAGTTAATGCCCTTGTTGTCTCTTCCCCATATTTTTTATAGTTTGATTATTCAGACTCAATTATAATTGAGTGCCTATTTGTGTCACATGTTTTAACTTTGATGTAATGACACATGTGTATTTGTCAATGAACTTAATTCCCTCCAACTAATGTTTCCTCT
The DNA here is from genome assembly GCA_034700945.1 of Arrhopalites spinosus. NCBI lineage: Eukaryota > Metazoa > Arthropoda > Collembola > Symphypleona > Arrhopalitidae > Arrhopalites > Arrhopalites spinosus. The sequence goes on along the minus strand of JAQIVZ010002738.1, from coordinate 186 downwards.
CTCTTGTGGAATTATTTTCTCAATTAGATGCACCAGCCCTTTCTCCTCACATTCTTGAATACTTTCTATTTTGGTCAAATGCAGCAACAGAGTTGGATCTTTTCATTATCCCTCGTCGACTCCACACATTTTCAAGGAGCAAAATGCTCATAGCAATGCCCATTCCAGAGAGAAAAACGTAAAATA
>JAQIVZ010002737.1:0-18373 GCA_034700945.1 Arrhopalites spinosus | reverse complement strand
AATGCAAAGACGCAAAAAGTTCTTAAAATTGTATTTTACGTCATGTATGTTCGTTCTGAAGAGCAAAATGGGTAAAAAATATCCCCACTGCCGTTTTCATGTACCATTTGTAAATACGCAGCCGGGTTGCTGGAAGATGCGAAGTTGACAGCCGGTATTTTTGTCAAAGGGTTTCACCCTTCCCTTTATGTTCAAGTAGACTCCTCCGACTTATTTTAGGGTTCTTAAGTGCCTCCACTTTTTGGAAATTTAAATAATGTTACAAACAAATTAAAATTCCGAACAAGAGTAAGAGAATAGGCAAACAATTAATTAATAAATAATTAATAAATATTTGATTATGTAAAAGCAATCGAAAATTTTTCGCTCATATTTTTCGCTCAAAAAAAGTGAACTGCGTAAAGGCCTTTAATTGGAAATTATTTTTAATTAGGAAGAAAAATGTTATTGGTAACTGGAAAAAGGGTGAGAGGAATTAGTCTTCAAATTCGGCCACGAATTTCCCCTAATCGGAGTCATCAATGCGGGATTTGCCCTAACGACTCTTTTTGGCTATATTGGAATTTTTAATCAAATTTTTCAAGTTTCCAGAGTCGCCCAAGACCTAAAAGACGCTTTCCTCATCGCCGTCACCAGCATTTTCAACACGGAACACGTGACCATGACTTTGTCAACCAGTTCGGAAATTGATGGTCAAGAAAATGGAGAGGGTGGAAAGGTCATGACGAGCCAGGAAAAATTGAAGATGCTGGCCTTGAGAAATTTACATTTGGCGCTTAAAAGGGAATTTAAAATGAAACTTCAATCCGTTCGTAAAATATCAATCAAGGATGACAGCTTCAGGAATTTTGAGAGAGAGTCGACCATTTTGTATCTCGATTTTTATGTTGGTCAAGTCATCAATCTACTTTTAGCCTTTTAATTTTTTGTTTTTAAAATTAGCGGACATTTTAAACATGCAATATGGGGCTTATTGATTTGAATTGATAATTACATTGCAAACATTTTAGATGAGGCCATGGGGCTGTAGAGATAGTAAAAAGAGAATTCTATTAATCAAGTTTCAAGGTCAAATGAGTAACATTTACTGCAAAAATTCATTTTGACTTATCCTCGAGACTGGAGGCTCGAGTACTCTTTGGACATAATTTAAATTGGCCCACTTGGACTTCGACACCATTTCCATTATTTTACTCTTGTGGCTTAGAACTTCGTTTTTAGTATTTAAAATTTGTAAAAATTGGCAAGATTCTTTGCCCACAATTATTTGTGATTTTAGTAAAGTGCCTCAACCCAATCAAACAATTAAGAAATGTTTACCGAGTCAATTAATCCCAGTTAAAAATTGTGTTCCATATTTTATTTGTAAATTACAACAGCCAACATAAAAATTAAAAATAAATCACAATCAATAATTAATAACCCATTCAAATAAAGTTAAATGGACTTTGGTAGATTACATTTTCTGTATAAATAATGATAGTTACACTACTAATTCTCAAAGTCAATTAATTAGCAGACATAATGGCCCAAAATATAATTTCACATGATTTACGTTCTCTTATCTTTAATTCACAATTAAAGTAAATGAATAAAGAGCCCATTTCAATTATAATTAACCCAATCATAAAAATTGTTTTACCTTGACTGAGGCCACATTTATTGGCGACTCGTGGACTATTACGGAGTGCGCAATATTTAGTTGAGAGCCCACCCAAAAAATTCATACTAAAATAAACCAAAATTAATTAAAAATCTTCAAAATGTTAATTGCCAAAGACTTAAAATTAAATTACACTTACCTTAACGTTATCTCCCACTTGGGAATGTTTTCCATGAAATTTGACAAAGGAATTTTTCACCAGCCAATAAAAAAGAAAAAAATCCCCCCAATTCGTAAATTCGTATACAAAATGTGGCTCCTGGCTGCCTATTGCCATTTTGCGTACATATTCAGCCAAACACTGGCGGCATTTTCGAGTCATTCAACAGTTGAAAAAATTCCAATCATGCTCATCGCTGTCAGTGTGAGCAGTATTGCCACTGCCGTCATAAAAGAGACGTGGACAAAATGGCCGGAATTAATTACCAAATTATTCGCTCATACTCTCAACAATGTTGACCAGATTGAACCGAAAAATAAAAATGGTGTGCAAAAATGGCGGCGAACTGGACTCGAACTCATGATTTCATATGCTCCACTCAGCATAACGGCCATTTTGTTGGTCTACCCCATTTTGTATCTGTTCGATCGTAGTCTGGACATTCTCTTAATTTCTAGTGTCAAATTGGAGAACCAATCAACAGCTACCATTTTATTTTGTCTCTTTCTTGATTGGCTCATGTCCGTCTTTTACACATCCTGCGCTGAATTCTTCATGTTGTTCATATTGTCCTTCATGCATCGACAGAATCAAGACATGTTCAAAACCAAAATTAAATTGGAGCGGTTAGTTTGAATTATTTTGAAAATCATAAAAACTATTTTATAACGTAAATTAATTACAGGTATGGCCACGACAATGACGGATTACAAGGGGGATTGGAGGAAGCATCGGAATGTTGTAGGCTCACTCAATTACAGGTGGTCATGTTCAACGTGGGATTTTCAAAAAATATTTACTTGATCAAAATATGTGCCCTTTCTATCGCCATCTTGGGGGGTTTCTCAGCCATTGCTCTCATCTCACTCAATCTACCTTATGCCATAATTGACATAATTTTCTTTGTGGATGCCGTGGTGATTTATGTGGGTCTCTTTGACCACTCGGCTTTTCGTATCTCTTGGAATATGGAAAGGTTAAAGCAATTAATTCGGATTAAAGCCCGGGACCTCATGTGCGGAAGGGACAAAATTTATTATGGCAAGAAAGTGAATGCCATTCCCACAATTGGATTACGATGCGCAAACTTTTCTTGTTTGGAGCGGAACTCCACCCCCATCTTTGTGGATTTTGTTCTAAGGCAAATTGTGGCGCTTTTATTGGTTTAAATTAATTAGGTGGAAAATATAATTTCTTATCTGTAAGAGAAAGAATAATTTATTATAGAAAACATGAAAAGTTTACACAAATGGGTTCCATATCAAAATCCCAAACGTCAAAATGCCGCAAGTCAAAAGCGTAATTAGTAGACAGTTTGACCTTGTATTAATTAAAAATCATTTGGTATTCATTCATTTTATGTAGAATTGAAATGGCTTTATTGTGATCAGAATTCTATTACTGGCAAAACTACACTGGACATAATGATTATTGTTAACAATAGACATTTTGTAACTTGTAATGAAATTGAGGTCCACATGAACTTCATGTTATGAAGCGTTAAGCTCCAAACAACAATAAATTTATAAAAATAACTTCATGGACTAATCTTCGACGTGAACTAAAATAAAAGTTGTGCGACAAGTTTTATGAATGCAACTGTCAATTGTCTGCAGGGAACGACAAGATGACATTGTTGGACTCACGGTCAAACAGCGTCGAAATCAAGTTCCTGTGAATGAACGAAAACTTAGGTATTTACGTATATCAATTAAGAAAACTAAATGGAGATCGGTCCACTGAACTGGTAAAATTTTTCCATTTATCAGTTAAAACGTATTGTCAGCTCTTACCGGTAAATTTACCACTTGTTGGTATATTAGAGTGCCAATTTTTTCAGAAATCCTGGGTTCGAGTCATGCATTTCGGGAATATTTGTCTGAATTTTTGAAGTTGTAAAAATTTTAAAACAATGTTTCAACAACCCTGGGGTTATTTGGCATTATCTAATTATTGAAAACTCATAAAGTGAAAACTTGTGACAAATATCCATGAATGGTGTGACTCAAAACGCAGAATTTCTGACAAAATCGGCTACTTCAATTTACAAAAAAGCAGTAAATTTACTGACAAGAACTGACGGTAAATTGTAAGACTAATTGCACTGTTATACTAAACTCTGTACTAAAAACTGGGCTTTCCAGTCAAAATGTAACAAAGTTGTTGTACCCAAAATCATTCTCACTCCTACTGATTGTATCTCGTTTTCCTCTTGCCATTTTGTTCCGCATGGTCTCATCACATTTGGTTTGTTGATACCAACCACAGGGACGATTTTTATTTGGGCTCCCTTCAACAGTCATAAAACACAAATGTCACGTTTAATTTTAGTACCAAGTCTAAAATCTTAAATTGCATTGAAAACTATTTTGCGATTTGCATTTTGTACTGAATGGATGTGCAGTTTCTCAAGCACATCTCTCGTGTTCAACAATATTTTTGCTCGTCAAAGAGATGCAACAGTGTTTACTAAATATAGTAGGATTCCCGATACCCTTCGTACCTTCTGGGCACTCTATCCATTTCATGTACACGCAATCAGTTTCCGGTTGGCTTGGCTCATGCGGGTTCACTGCCCGACAAAGTGCCTCCAAGTCTTCTGGGTTCAAATCATAGTTAGAGTGGGACTGTAAACATAAACGTATTTTTTTAAAATTGTCAGCATAATCTTTGGTGAGTACGTAACGCGTCATGAGCTAGAAACATGGGAAAGGCAAATTCTTATCCTGTCGTTCAACTCTTGGTTACCATGTACAATTAGCTAAGAAAATTTTATGAATTAAAGGACTTATTTACCAAGCGGTGTCATCAAGTCACTACCAATCATTCAAAATTGTACAGCTACATATCTTAAGTTCATACTCTTAACTGCTTGCTGTCTAATTTATGGTTCGTACCATGTAATTTCAAAATGAAGAGAAGGAGAAAGTTAACATGATCATAGAGGGTGTCACAAAATGTATTAACAATGTACCCTAGATATGCCACAATCACCATTGAAATGACAGCATAATTTTCTTCCTTTGTGACAGTGTTTTGTTTCACAACACTTTGGACACATTACGTCATCACAGTCTTCACCCAATGCGGCACAAATTTATTAGTTAAAATAATATTAATAAAATATATTCACAACAGAATTTTACATTCATTCCACATGAATTTCCATCCCGTAAAAGAATGAGACAAAGGACATAAAAAACAAGGAAAAAATCAAGTCAATGCCTGTAAGGACAATGAAAGTAAATGGGAGAAAATATTTAACTGAATAATTAAATTCTAAAGTTAATGCCAAGACCAGAATAGGGGCTAGGGTCACCAGTGTGTAGGCATGCGCAGCACATGACAGGCGGGGTTTGCATGCTGCCATCTGAATTTGAAAACAAAATTTAATTTGATTTGAGCAATTATTCATTAAATTCTCATTTTACTGGATAAAAAATTGTTTGTCACGTGGACACGACACGTTGAGAAAGAGGGATGAAATGGAAGCAAAAATTTGAATTATCCCAGCAACTGTCGAAAGTCCTAAATAAATCATCCACGTGACAAAAGATTCAAGTTGGGTCGTTTCATGGTTCAAATATTTCCGGATTGAGATGACCAAGTTAATTGTGGTTGAAGTCAGGAGTAAAGAACCCAAAATCTGAAAAAAATGTGGACACATTTTGAAATTTTCAGAAATAAATAATTGATTTTCCAATATTTTTAATTACAGTGGAAATGATTGTTAAGTATTTGAAGGGAGTTAAACTCCGAATTCGGCGTCCACCCTCTCCGTCTAGTCTTGCGTATGTCCACGGCATTCTTCAAATTTTGGCAAAGAAAATGTTGCAAAATCTTTCTCAATCCTTCTTATTAGCAATCTAATGAAAGTCTGCTGAATAAGTCCAAGACGTAAATTGAAGAATTAGTCACAACAGGAAATGTTGCATTGCAAAAAATGAGTCATTTGCAAAAAAAGTGAGATAACATAAAAAAAATAAGTCTAGGCTACTTGCAAAAACTCGGAGTGAATCAACTGACTAGGAGAGCGAGAGGTCACATGGGTCAAAAATTGAAATCCGATAGGAGAGCTAAAAAAAATATTTTTTAAACATTATGTTTACACAAATTAAACTTGGTTTATAATCATGAGTCATGGTCACATACACTACGAGCTGTAATCAGTAAAGCAAACCATGAGACCATCCCTCCGTGAAGTCCATTTGAGTAAAATTTTCATCTTTTGCTTATCAACTTTATCAAGGAGGGGGCCCTTCAGGGGGAGGAAAACCGTGTTAAAAATAAATCCAGCACACAATCAATTTCAATTTAAAAATTAAAATTTAAAATTGACCACAATCCACTTGTCTCTTGTTCAAAGCCTCAGGACTGTTCAGTCAACTCATTTGTCCCTTCATCTATTTAACTTGTGCGTGTCTAAATGCCTAAATAAAAATGTGGCCACCCAATGATTTGTAAGTGAGCTACAATTTTTAATAATTTAATGTGCCCACTACCCATATTTGAAACAATTATTTTAATTGACAATTTAAACCATTGTATAGTATACCAAGCTTCCCGTCTGTTCCCAGTCAGGGAGATGCCCCATGAATGTGCATGCAAATGCTGTGCTTTGGAATATCTTTTGGCCTAATAATTACGTTCTTGTCCATCCTTCTTTTTTGGCATCTTCCATGCTGTGCAAGAATCAAGGTAAAAATTAAATTCAAATTAAAAGATGAAGATGAAATTTCTATCATGAGTCAAATTTAGTACTGGGTCATTGGAAAGTCTATAAGCCCCCAGGACAGATTTAATCTTGTTCCCCGCATCCCAAGTAGGGCAGAGTACGAAATGGTGAGTCAGAGGCTCTCATTATTTTGGCCCATTTGAAAAATGAGCCATACTTTAATACACTTTTTGTCATGCCAAGTTCTAACTGAAATGGACGAAGGAGGAGGAGTCAAGGAGTAGTAGGAGTGACAAAATGTCAAGTTTATTCTTGAGCCAATCCCACCAGCCATCTTTGAACTACCGAAATGGTGATTACATTTTTGGTAATGAAAAATCTCCAAAAAACAAGAATAATTGTTTTTACCTATACTAAAATTACAAAATATTAATTTCACAACAAAAAGAACTTCAAAATTTTTATTTCTCAACAATTTAATAAAATAGATAAATGAATGGTAGCTTAACAAGCATACGTGATTAATTAAAAATAAATAAAGGTACCTAATCATTGAAGTTACCTAATTGTAAGTACCTAATTAAAAAAAATAAGAGTCTAATCTTGAACATCCTTACTTACATGTCATGTTTCTCGATTGATGACCTTGAATTCCCGTCAGCACTTGTGAATCTTGATGGGCAACAACCTTGGAAGTAATTCCCAAGTATCCGGTCTTCTGGTCCGGCCAGACAACTCCGGAGTTGTTCTTGCACTAAAATAATTTTTCACACAATAATATTTCGTCATGTTGTGAGCCGTCCGGTTTTCTCTGTCATGGCCTCTCTATGGCTGTCATTTTACAATTTTATAACCTGTTCAAAATTCCCACAAAACAACTTGAGACTAATTTTAACAGTTAAAATTGAAAGCCAATAAAAATTACGCACCAAAAAATACCTCCAATTTATTTCATACTGCCACACAATCAACATTTATTATTTGAGCCTCTATTTTTTTATTGTTTTTTGAGACTGAGACTAAAAAATTATGAAAAACATAATTTTATCAATACTTTTATCAAATATTATTTTCGTCCACTCTGACTTGTCCTACACTGACCCGGAAGTGAATGAAGGGCCATGCAGGGGGTACCCGCCATTGGCAGAACGATTGCCTTATTTATTAAATCCCGCGGTAAGCTTTTCATATAATTTATAAATACCGTAAATCCTTATATTACCCAGGTGAAAATCCACAAAAAACCCGGAAGCATTCACGGTAAATTTCAAAATTTTATAGACTCTCGCCCGATTCAGCCGGACATCTAATGGATTGATTACATTTGGAAGTGAGGGAATGTTTCGCATGTACGCCGAAATGTTTTTAGGTCGTCCCGCCAAAAATCGGGAAGAATTGAATGACATGTGTGTCATGGGCTTGTTGTCCTTTACATTCTGTGTTCAAATTGGATTCAAAAACAAAATCTACACAAGCTTTGCAACACAAGGGACCCAATTGGGCATCCACTCCCTCGCTGATCCAATTCTCATGAGCCCTGGAGTCATTGAAAGTATTTTTATAATTTAAAACATATTTTTTAATATAAAAATGGCGCCAAGTAATAATTTTGAAATTAATTCCGACTCTTAACAGTACCATACGAAGATGGGATAGTATGGGCGGAGCCAGACCACTACATTTTTCTTCGTTGTATCCAAGGCAAAGTTCGTGACTGGAAACTTGTGAGTGTGACCCCACCATCAACTGAGGTCAAAGAAAAAGTTTTGAACATTATCGAGAGCATGGGCTTTAATCGCAGTTTGGCTCTTGATTTCACGGACAAGTGCCCACCCAAGCCTTCTGTTCAGGAAGCCATGATGACCACCCTGAAAGGATTAGGCTTGACCAAGAAAGGAATGAGGCGGGAAAAGTTGAAGAAAATAATTCAACAATTTTCTAAAAAATTTGCATTTTATTAGGATTAACAATTTTTTACTTTGATGGCATTCAATAATTCAAAATGGGATTGAGAGTGGAGAGTTTGTGGAATTAAATAAAAAATTATTTTGTACGGGAGTTAATGGAGTATTGTAAGCAGGCCAAAGGGATTATTTTTAAAATTGTTCAACCATTGCTACGCTTACCCCATCTTTTGTCATAAATTATTTTTAATGACTTCTTCAAATACTTGTGTAAATTAAATTCATTATAAAATAATTATTTCAAAAAATAACTCAAATGAAAAAAGTTCGCCATTTGACGCCGTGTATTTCCAGGAATAGTAAAGGTTTTTTTGCATAGCTGAGCTTGCGGTAATCAATAAATTTACCGTGTAAGAAACGAGTTCCTGCTTTTTTAAAAATAATTTCAGTACTACAATAAGATGAGGAGTGTCTTATTTAAATGTGACTCCTGAGGACAATTCCACGTTCTGGTTTTCCTACTCGTCCCCCTCATTTCTGTAGACTGTAGGGAAGCTCCACAAGAGCCTCAACTATAGAGGTCGTTTCAAATCTAAATGAATTCTGTACAAAAATATGCAACGACATGATTAAATCATTGACGATGGAATGAGTGCAACTGAGAGTGAATTACAATCAGTGGGAATTATAAGGAATTCTAACTACGTACATTTTTTTCAAAAAGGGCATAATTTTTTTGAAAAGAGGCAATACTTGAAAATACTTAAATTGCCCAGCGAAATTTTAGCGCAAATTGCGATAAAATCTGAAAAAAGACAACCGATTCTAAAAATGCAGTTTTTATGAATTTCTCAGTGTTTGTGATACTTCTTCATCTTCTTGAACTTGTGAGTGATCATTTTTTTGACCAATTTTCGTTTTGCCCTCCTCCCTCCCCTCCTCACTCAAAACAGTGCACTCAAAAAAGTTTGCCCTTCCATTCCCCTTCTGGAGGGCAGTGAAACTTTTTTGCACTTGCACTCCTCTCCTTTCCCCTACAGGCTTTGCCTTTTGCCCTCCTCTAAGGAGAGGGCAAAAAGGAGGGCAAAACCCTATTTATGGGAGGAAAGGGTGGACGTGGACGGCTATGATTGCAGGCAGTGGCGACGCCAGCCAAAAATGGGGGCGAAGCATTGATTCTTTCCAAAAAGTGGAAAATTGAGCTTCAAAGGGGCATTTAATGGTCAAAAATGACATCTGAAAACTAAGGGAAAAGCAAATGCTTGCTTTGCTTGTGCCTAGCGCCGCCACAGATTGCAGGTAGATAGAAAAAAATCAATGTGAATTCCGGTGCCAAGTTCAAATAAATTAAAAAAGCCGAGAGAGTGAGGTGAGGGCTGCATTCTTACTCGACAAAAGTAATAGGGAAACGAAAAGCAATACGAAATAACGTTTAACTATTAGTTTTTGAGGATGAGACAAGTGAAGTTAAAAATTTGATATGGGAAAAATGCAATTTAAATTAATCTGGGACAGTTAATTCTTAAAAGGGAATATTTGACTATGTACAAGAAATTTGGACTACGTACAAACAATTAGGGCTACGTACATTTCACTTGTACGTAGTTAATATGTTATAATTCCCTATGAACGTGTTATAGCCTGTAAACCGTATTACACGAGTGCCCCACAGGTAACACAAAATAGGTATTTACATAGACTTGACAATTTAGTAATTGGCCAATGTACAGTATTATTAGGGTTTTGGTTGTCTTTACTTATAAAATATAGTATGCTTAATTATTATTTTGACTCCTCTTTGACTCTATGTGGGCCTGTGGAGTCACTGTGAACAGGGACCCCATAGAAAGGTGAAGGTGGGTCTGGGACTCAGAATTTTCTATTCACTCGTCTTTGTCCATTTTTTAATGAAAATTAAAATAATCTCACCCACATTCTGTTTTAGTATCTTGTCTTCGTTCTCTATTGAAAAAAGTCTCAATCGCAAAATTCTGAGCGACGTCGAGCTCCAACAAGTAAATGACGACTTTTTCTAACTTTTTTTCTCATGATTTTAGTTTTTTTTGGTGTCATTCATCTCATTAATTGGCTACACTTTGTCAATCCATTCATTCATTGACATTCATAAATTGGCATTTAATTTAATGGAGAGTTTACTCCAAACTGAGACTGACACAAATTCTGAATATCTATGCACTACAAATTTCAAATAACTAAATGTGGTGGGACGACAGAACAAAAGAGACTTGACTGAGCGGCGTTGAACTTAATTATTTTTGGGTGACTGGAGTCTCTTCAAAAAATAATTACAATGCAAGTCCATTAATTAAAATTATGCCCTACTTCTGTTGGACAACATCATTACGTTTTGATCGTGTGATTCAATTTTGTAGTAAATGAGATTGAATTAAAAAAAACTGATGATGATTTTTCGCAAAAACTTTTATTTTTTTTTAATTTCTTGATTTTTAAATGTAAAGAATTAATGTACATACCATGAAAATTATTTGTAGTCAATTGCATAGCGTTCAACTTAAACTATAAACATTGTTTTATTTTTTAAGGGCAGTTTTTCATATTTTACCGTTATTTGTTTTTAAAATTATTAAATTTAGGTGGTCCAAATTAAGTTTGTCGCTTGATAAAATGTAAATTGTATCAAGTGGTGAATATGTTAAATTTTATTTTTGGCCCAAGTTGAACATGTGAAAGGGCGAAGATGCCGACTGAGGCTGCATCTCCTATTGTTAAGGCTTCCCATGAATTAGACCCTTCAAACGTTTCCACACTTCCTCAAGACTTTAAACGTACCTTTGAAATTCACCTTCATTTTCAAGTGTAAACGAATTGACAATTAAAAGCCATGGGACATGACTCATGTCCCAGTTCTTGTTACTTCTTATCACATTGAATATTTTATTTTTATTTAATTTTTTGTACTTTAATTTAAAAGTATTTAATTCAAGTGAAGAATGAATGCAAAAGATCGCCCTGCATCTCAACCAGGTAATTTTTATTTTGTTAGGCTAACAGTGACTTTCATTTTAATTTAAATTCATATTATTTATTTATTTTTTATTTAATTTTTAATTTATAGTCCGAGTCTACTGGAGATTTGTTTGCTTTCGTCTCCGCATTTTCTTGTTTTTTTCCCTCCTCGTCATGGGCAAGTCACTTCCGAAAGAAGAGAATGATCGACCTGAGGGAATGTCCAAGTGGCTCCGGGCATGTCATCTGAACGGTCAACCATTGCCAGCCTGGGGACGTTCCTTGGGACGTTGAAAGGGAGTCAGAGGAGGGGCTGGTGAGAAATGTCGTGACACAAGTGACCAAGGCCCAACATCAGGCCCATGAATTCATCCAAAAATTTGTACCTCCCTTTTTAATTAACACACTAATCAATTTTTAATCATCTCTTTAAATAATTCAAATAATTGTTGACAGTTGTTGGAAAAGTTTGAAGTGAAATGGGGAGAAGGAAGCGACCCTTACAAAAATATCCACCCGGACGCCCTCCAAAATTTTGTTGAGGGGACCAAAAAATATTTCGGGCAAGATCTCAATCATCAAAAACTGTCAACGTTGAAAGTACGTCTATAAAAACATTTCGAAAATCTTAAATTAGTATTTAAATACTGAAAAGTTGACTCATGAATGATTTCAGTTGCCGAAGACATTTCCGTTGATGAAACAAAGTTTGGAAATTGTGGGACGTGAAATGGAAATGATTGCGAATGAATTGGAAGGGGGAGATGAGTTTCAAGAAGAATTTCAAGAGGCTCAATTCCAACTCAAATCTGTAAGCCAAATTTCATACATATTAACAGAATGCTCAATGTTAACCTTTTTTTCTATTTAAATTGACAAATTAATTGTGGTTCATGTGACCGGTGATCTGTGAATTGGAGCTTGCCATGATGGAACTCACATTAATCCTCAAGGAGGTCCCCTTGGAGTCCCTAGGAAGAGAAAAGAGTGGGGAGGGGAGTAAAATGAGAAAGAATTTATTGACTTGGCTCATCCTTCGAGATTACGCAACCATCCTCCACTCCATCACAAAATCACTCCCATTAATCCCCACCAAAATAACTTACAATTTAATTCAATTGAGTTTCTTGCAGCCAGAAACACGGCCAAAATTACTCAAGTGGCCTAAAAACTCGTCAAATATTAACTACAGAGAACCATCATCAGTGCAATCTTAATAGACTAAGCCGATATAGGGCCGAATTATAGTGGTAAATAAGTAAATATAATGTCTTAAATATTTTAATCATCCTAAATTAAGCGCCTATTTTTGTAGTTGCCACAGCTATTTTCCATTAAAATCCCCACTAATTTTGATAATTCAACAATTTTTAAGGTCTTGCACTACAAGAATACGTAGTGGGACAGGGGATTTTAATTTTAATAAAATTCTTGTTCATTTTAATCATTGCACTTTAATTATCAATTAAATGATCGAATTGTAATGATGGAAAATTAATTTAAACAATTGTCAGTCTAAATTGGAATTAAATGGAGGATTCAGAGGATGGCAGTGTAGAGGAATTCATAGAAAAAACGCGGCAAAAAGGACAAGAAAATGGGCGGAAGCGGGAGATTGAAAATCAATTAAAAAATAAAATGGAGGTAAATCCGCAGTTACCCCCCGAACCCCGTTATCTCCAAAATACGGAAGCCTCGAGGAGAAGAGCCGTAACCCCAAGTCAACATTTTGTGAATTGTGCCAACCATAAATTGAGTAAAGTGAGGAGACGCTATCGAGGGGGCATTGAAGGAGGAGGGCGGAAACAAGAAAATGGTAAAAATAATTCAATTAAATATCCTCTCATCTTCTACTCCTCCCACTACAATCCTCATGAAAAGGTCAATTCAGGTCACCCTTCTTTCGAACATGTACAAATTAAGTCACAGCACCAGAACAAAAAAAGGGCCCAATTTTTCCTGGGGTATCGGACCCCCGTCAATTCTCCTTGCACAAGTTCTACTCAACAATCATTGACAACAATTATCCCGGATGACCCTTGTTCAGTGTCTAATGAGGCCGTGACCTCAAAATCGGAGATCATCAAAACCTCGACAAAGTCCAAGTCCTCAACAGCCACTCAACTGACAACGTTCCTTCACATCAATTCAAAAATTCGGCCGATTCAAAATCAAGTTAATGTCCAGAATTATTACTCTTCCCAATTAAAAAAACTGGAGAATTTTAACTGTAGTAAAATTAATATGATTTTAAATAACTCGGAATCATCTCGAGTAACTGCTTACGGTAATTTAATGTACATTTAAACCCATTTAATTAAATTAATTTGGTATCTAATTGCAGTCTACTACGATCCTCCCATCCAAAATGTGGAGGTTGACTATGAGGCGCCAGTGACACCCCTTGAGTTTCAAAATCGCCCCAAGGCGCCACCACGTCAATGGCCACCCTTGAACCCACATGACCGGCCCAAAATAAAATCAGACCAAGACACTAGAAAAAGTACTAGAAATAGAATAGGAGGCCACCAAAGTCAAAGTGAAATGAGGTCAAAGGGTCCGAAAAGCTCCCTAGTGGGAGAGGTGATTTATCAAAAGATGGCGTTACCTAAAACTAAAAGTAAAGTACTGAATGGACAGTACGTTATTGTGTCAAGACTCCACAATAAAAAATCTTTATCAAAGAAATTGTACCGAAATGGCCCGCCAGTTTCTGAAAATCTTCCACGAGCTCAAGACTCGATTGGCTACCTAATTAAAGTCCCTGACCGTGGAGAGGGAAGACATGACAATGATTTGATTCAAAGACAAATAAATAGAGGGATGAAAACCCAAAGTTGTACGTCATTGACCCGGGGTCATTCAAAAATGTGCAAAATAAGAAAAACGATGTCAGATTGTCATGAGATGCCAATTAAAATGAAACAAGGTTATGCAAAAACAAATTTTAATGGTCTCGATGATTTGTTGAAATGCGAGCCAAGAATTGACGGGATGGGACGAGTTGGCCGGAATTTAATTCTTTGGATGGCAAAAAATCAAGAATTCGCCACCTGGTGTTTCCGACAGAATTATCCGGCGTCTCAGTTTACTCCAATTAGACAGAATCCGATGATGTGTCAACAAGGACAATGGAGAACTTTTGACTGTACTCCATCAAATCATTTGACTGGGTGTGGGGCCTGTCAGGGGTCATGCTCACGTCCAGTGTCCCCTTGTCAATGTCCACCATCTTGTCCGCCACCATGTTGCTCTTACTCTTGTCCTCCACCACAGTGCCCACCGCCCCAGTGCTTTCAATGTCAACCAGAAGTGACGCCATGTTGTCCACCTCGTTCATTTGAAGGAGGAACATGTGTCAATTGTGTTCCTACACAGGGTTGTGGTAATTTGACCCCACCCTCAAATGGTTGTTACTCTTTGCAGAACAATAATTGTGTCCATTACATTTCATCTCGGCCTCCATGTGTACCCTGTGGCCCACCACGTCAGAAAAGGGCACCACTAAAACCCCCGCCCCTTCCGCCTAAACCGAAATGGATGGAGGATGATTGTGAAGAAGAAGAACCGGATGACTGTCCCCCACCACCTCCACGCGCTAAGAGCAAACCTCCAGCTGAATGCAAACCGGGGCAAACAAGTGGCGGATGGCCAGGTTGTTACCCGGGTATGGCTTGCATGTTGTTAGTGCCCATGTGTGCTCCCCAATGTCCACCGCAGAGTGGGGATGGATGTGGGACGCAAAATGAGAGACAGGATCGTGGAAGGAAGCGGAAGTACAGGCAAAGACTGGGATTTTCTTAATGGTGAACCCTTCACACCTTTTTATGTTTCAAGAATTAATAAACTAACAATTTATGAACGAGTTCATTATTTTGACCCTGTGACTTTAGACCCTCAACTCACCATTAGGAGGCCTAAATGTATCCAATTTAAATATTTTACTAAGAATTAATTCCCTTACTATTAAGCAGCTCCATAAACAAATTTTAGTTTCTAGGAATTTGAACAATTTGTAATTGGACACCTCTACCAAGTGGAAATTATGAAACTAGACTTTTATGAACAAAAAAGTTGGACCAGAAATTAAATTAAAATTGTTTTTTCTCCAGACCCTTGTGTCCCTGTTAAGCGTTTTAATAAAAAAATTAATGGAGTTTGAAACAAAAATGTTGAACGCCGTTGCGGTTAGGGTCGGGAATCCTGGAACACGTATTTGCATGGAGAGGAACCTATGGTTCCTCCCTATGTTTCCTCTCAATGTTTCCTCCCTATTACTCCCATACATTTTACATGGTTCTCGCCATTTTTTCATGGACGCCATCACACCTGCGCGCCATTTTGTTTCCTCTCCATGTTTCCTCCCTATGTTTCCTCTCGATATGTTTCTTCTGCACATTAAACATAGAGAGGAAACATAGGGAGGAAGCAAAATGGCGCAGGTATGATGGCGGCGTCTGTGATAAAATGGCGAGAACCATGTAAAATGGCCAAAATTGTATGGGAGTAAGAGGGAGGAAACATTGAGAGGAATGATGATAGGAAACATGCTAATCCGTGTTCCAGGATTCCCGACCCTAACCGCCGTTTCACTATTTTTTAAACTCTTTTTTTCTATACAAAAAAGGTGAGAAGTTGGGAATTCCCTGTGCACGAATTCCATTTTGTAAGTTTGCAGAAAAATAATGTGATTTGCAAATGGGGATTGAATTAAATTTAATTGGGTTTTAAATATTTGGAGAAGAAATGATGAAACATTTTATTTAATTTGAATTATTTTTGAGTGACAAATTAATAATGAATGAATTTCATGGAGGTTTTGGACAGCCCGTGGGATAATTGTAGTTTAGAGAAGAGTACAGACACCGCTGCATTGACCATGGCAGCAAGTGTATTGTTTGCCGACCCTTTCACAATCTTTTTGATTGTAACACGACTTCCCATACAGCTCCGTCGAGTAGACGGACTGACAACTAAAGTCCTTGGCACTCCCCTTGGCTGGACACTTGCCAGTCACTCTTTGAGGCTGCGCCTTTGGTTGTCCTCCCGGGCGGGGACTCCCACCGTTGGTTTTCACAGGCGCCCCTTGACTTTGGGCCTTTGGACGTCCCCCCTGACCATTTGGGTTCCCGGCTTGAGTCTTGGGATTTACCCCTTGGGCTCTTGCAGGAGCCCATGGGTTCGCTTGAACCTTTGGTCGTGGGCCTTGAGCTGGAAGGTTGGCTCCTTGACCCTGTGGGCGTTGTCCTGGTGCTTGGGCATTGGTTCTTGGACCTTGGGGACTCCCTTGGGGTCGTGGATTGCCTTGAACTTTGGTATTTGGATTTCCAACTGGGACCCTTTTATCATCTGGTGTGACCCTTGTAGTGTCCCCTTGAACATCTGAACAGGCGGGAAAAGTTAATTAGTTAACTGTCGCAATTAAAAAAAAAGAAAAAGAAAAGTCAAAGTTTACCAAAAAGAAGGACCGAAATGATTAGAAACAAAGGAAGGACAAGAATGGCTCCAGACTTCATTTTTCAGAATTTTGGGGATTAATTTTTTTTGTTAAGTTGGTTGAGAGTGAATGAGGTGAAGTTACATGGGAGGACCTTTATAAATGCCGAAAAGTTTCGTGCAAAAAACGTCACGTGGGTTCCCAAACTAGATATTTTGGTTGGAATAAATTTACTTTTGGCACATTTCGTGAAAGACTAAACTCGTTTCTGATCCAAAAAACTGGTCCGTCAAAAGTCCTGGGAAAACATTTTGGCGTGTTGAAAATTGGAAAAAGGAGAGAGAATTCTCAGAAATGAAAACGGGTTTCGTTTTATCCCCTCCAAAATTTTGTCTATTAAAAGTTGTTAATCCAAGTTCAAAAATAATTAAAATGGTTTGTAATTGGGCTAAATAATTTACATCTTTAATGTAATTTAATTGCCATTTAAATCTTTTACTGTATGATGAATCAAAGGGACCGGCATGAACATGTCTCGTGCTCCAAGTGGGAAATGAACACTGGACAGGGGTCATGAAAATGGCGTCTGCAGTGGGAGAGTATCCGTGCGCCTTTTTTATGCAAATTCTCTTTTAAACCAATTTTCAATAATTTCACAACTTTTATGGTTATGGCTAAAAAAATTTAACTAAAAACTGTAAACTCTGTTGACTGCCATCGGCAATTTGACCGTTTACCTTCATGACGAATTTTTGATGGCGGATAAAACTACAACCAGTGTAAGTACCATTGTATGACTACAATTATTTTTGTGGCGCGAAAGTTCATCATGGTTGGTACTCAATTTGAGTGGATCAGCTAATTTTGAATTTTTTATAAATAATGGCGTCATCTTAATTGGATTAAAAATAAGCAGACTTCTTGGCCAGAATTTAATGGTCAACATTTTTAATCGTTTTGACAATTCAAGTACAGGGTAGCACATAACCTTTCACTCCCTCCATACAGCCTAAACTATAAATGGTAGGAAAATTTCAAAACCATAGTTTTGTAGAGAATTTAATTCTACATCTAGCCCTCCTACTTTCATTGACCCAAGTCAAAGGGTATAGTGCTGAGCGCTAAAATTCAAACTTACGTGGTTTTTTCATAAAAGAAGTTTTCAAAAAAATTTTTTTTTGAAAACAGATGTTTTGATTCACTTTCAAGATAGCTATCTGAAAGAGCATTTAATTTTGCACAAGCCATGTCAATTTGGAAAATAAAAACTGAAAACTTGGAGTTCTGTATCAATATTTTGAAAAACAGTCAATTTTTTTCAAAATCGTGTAAAATTTTGATGAAAACTTTTTTGGAAAAAAGCAAGTGATTTCACGTTGTAGCCCATTTAATTCTTAATCAACTCGTGCAATTTCAACTAATTTGACTTTAGTTTTGCAATTCAAAAAAATTAAAATCTAAAGTCACACCTAGAGCTCCGAACGGGACGGGACGAGACGGGATTTGGCTTCTCCCGTCCCGTCCCGATCCCGAAGCCCTCTGTCCC
>JAQIVZ010002736.1:0-18387 GCA_034700945.1 Arrhopalites spinosus | reverse complement strand
ATTTCTTTGTGAAAATAATTATTTCGCAGAAGTTTTCACAACAAAATCGCGAACTGAGTATATAGCTTAAATTGTAACTTAAAACGTTGAGGACTTTAACGCCGCTTGACTTATAATCAGTGTAGCATGTGAGAAGAAGCGATAAAATCATTTCGCAATTTGAAACTGATTATTTTTCAAAAAGAGAATCTCAAAATAATTGTAGACGTATTATTATGGATAGACTACTCAATTAAATATTTTAATGTGAAACTTTTGGGAGAATAAAATATGGGACAAAATTATGAAAGCTTTGACGCCATTCTAATTATTTCAACGAGCCGAAGGAAATACAAACCTAAAGGCCTGCAACATTTCCAGAGAAATAAATTAATTCTTGGGTAGCAGTTAACACTGATTGAGACTTAATTTAATTCATCATTAAGATTGTAGTTTGACATTGATGACAGTGGAACCTTGAATATAAAATGATCAAGACATTTATCAAACATCACGAGACTAAATGTTGATTAGTCACCGTCTCGTAAATATTTGGTCATGTCACTCGTACAAATTGTGAACAAATATGGTCTCGCCAATGACTTGAGTCCACAATACATGTCCAATTAACTTTTCCCAATTTAATTTAGTCCATCATTTAAAAACAAGATTTTTATTTAAATAATTTTATTATCTATTTAAAGTTGGGGTAAATGACAATTTTTAATTCATATTTCATCACAATTATCTCCACAATTATCAGTTTGTATCATGTTAAAAATTCATTAAGATTAATTCATTCCAAAAATGATTTTAAATTACTTTATTAATTTACAGGTTCATTTTTACAAAATTGAGTTTTATTTAGAGGAAATTGAGTTACATTTATACTCCGACAACAATTACAAAAAAATTATTAGATTTGGAAGCAATTTGCATATTTTGGGGCTGTTAAAACATGGCAATGGTGGGTTATATTTTGTAATTGTTATCATCAAAGGAAAGATAATTTGAATTAGTTAATCTCATTTAAGTAAACAGAGCAAGCTTCACTTGGTCTCGTGGCCAGTCCCACCAGACGTGGTCCTACAACAAAAGCCAAAGAATCCAAAATGAACAAATCGATGAAGAAATCCATTCCTGACCCCATGGACCTCACTCTGCCCCAGGGTGGACACACTGCCCCTCCCCTCATTAATTCTATCCTGTCGGTACTGAAGGCGGAGTTGACGGTGTTTTTCCACTCCCGTAGATTTTAAATTTTGTTTCAAAATCTTTTCTGCATTTCGCCTCTCCAATTTGGCAAAATGTTTCCTCAAGTCTTCATAAGCCCATTCGTCACACACAAAATCTTGGGCCTGTTGAAGATTCCTTTTGACCTCCCTCGACTTTTCCTTGTCAACTCGACCCCGTTCCCAACATTGTCGCTCCACTTGGGCGGAATTTAATTTTTCCTCCATTTTTTGAAATTCTCGCGCAGTTTTGTACTCTGCCCTTAAACTGCGCTTTGTCTTGCCCTTGTGTTGACTTAGTTCCATTTTGGTGGAGATGTAGACTTGACACTTGGGTGTTCCTCATTGTTTTACATGGAAAGTTGGGACAAGTGAAAAGAATGGCTTTTAGTGTGGAAAGTGTGGACAGAGAGAGAAAAAAACTGTTGATGTGAGAAAGGAGAGGAAAATGGAAAAATAAATATTGATTAAAAATAATGAACATGTAACTGGCTGGAAAAGGCAAATAAAGAATAGATGAGTACAATTAAGATTTGGTAATAATTATCTTGTATCCATATTCTTGTTGACTATTTTATTGATTTTAATCATTTTAACTTCAATCTCAATTTTTTTACTCGGTGACATAATACGTACATTGTCCCCTGATCTTTTATTATTTTGTCTCTGGTAAACATTTGACGTCACATGAAAGATCACGTGAGGGGGAAAAAATTCTTTGTGGGCATGAAAAGAAACAGAAAATATTTACAATCCATCCAAATCTGATTGTCAATAAATAAATAATTTTTTTCTCAAGAAAAAGAAAAAGTCCGAGGAACATTTTAAAAAGAAGTCGGGTTTATTTTAAGGACAAAAAATTGAATTGCCCCCACTATTTAAATATTGACAGTTTTCTTTAGTTGAAATGATACCAGGCAAGTTATCGGGCAGGAAGAATGGACACGGGCTCTTTTGCCTGGAGGCCGCGCTATCATATTCATACTCACATTAAAGTCAACAGTAAAAAAATAAAAGTTGAGAAAATAATAATTTTTTTCTGCCATCATTTAATTTGAAAACATTCAACAACTGACTGTAAACCACCCCGATGATGTACTAAGAGAATAAAGCTATTGAGTGGCGTTCAAGTTTAACAACTTTTCCAATGCATCTAATTTTGTAATATTTAATTAAAATATTATACTACTTTAATACAAGCCTTGATACAAGCCTTCTTGACACAAACAGAAGAGTTAAACTCTGACCTGGTCTTTATAAAAAACGAAAATTGTGGGAGGAAATTCTTTTGGCAGGGTTTGCACGGACTTCCACGCATCGGCCATTCTCTGCATCCTTGCCCCCGTCTCTAATTTTGAAAAGCCGGAAAAATATTTATTTTTTTTTAATTCCATTTCCGAACTTTTATTTAATTGCCTTCTCTCATGGACTAGCCAGGAATTTAACTACATCACGAGGTACACTTAATTTTACTCTTTCCATTTATCATCTTCCCATTCTACAATTAATTCAATTTCTGTATGAAAAATTCCATTTTCTTGTTGTGTGTGTGGAATTTTAATTCACAATTCTATTTTTAATTTTGATCATTCTCTTTCAACATTTTAATTATTTAGGATTTAATTTCCTCTTGAAAACGTCAAAGATGACGTGTGTTTGTCATTCATTTCATCTCTTTCGTGGGATTGGGACGAAACACACAAGAAAATTCAAGTAAGTTTCACAACAACTTTTTACACAAAAATTGAGCTTAGATTTACAAGAAGTTTAATTATGAAGTAATTAAATTTTAATTAATTAATTAAAAACAGTTGCTCCCATTTCTCAACTTTAATTGAAGCTGATCCCTCCTCAAAAGATGAACGCAAATCTACGAAAAGTCAACGTCGTGTGACTCTAGCTGCAAAATATGAAAAAGTTGGAATTACAGAAACTATAGACCCTCTTCCCAAAGTTTTGGCTTCAATTAGAAAAAGGTACAGTAAATTACAATACACTTAACTACAATTAAGTTTAACGTGCTTATTTAAATATTGACTGTACCTAAACTTTTTTTTGTCTAGATCAAGTTTCTTTCAAGTCCATGAGATTGATCTCAGGGGAAGAAAAATACAATTGACGAGTTTCAATAAACTTCCTGCAGGTACTTATACGTGACACAAAATTAATTGCCATTTAATTTAAGTGTTATTTAAGTGACGTAATTTAAACTAAATATTTAAATACTCCTTTCAATATATAGCGGACCCAACTGACGTACACCACAAATACATTCATTTTACATTGTACAAACAAGAACGTCAAACTTCTGAAGTGATTGGAATGTTGGACGGCAAATTCAGGTAAAGCATCATTTAAATTACTTGATTACCATTTAAACGTGTTTCTTACAACTATTATTATTTAAATTTTGAATTAAAAATGGACAGGAAATACGGAGCAGAGAATGGGGTAACGTACGCTGGACTAAAGGACAATTGGGCCATCACAACTCAACGAGTTTCCATCCAAAATTTCTCTGGAGCCTTCAAAATCCTTCCTAGATTATTTCTTCGGAATATTAAACTCGGAAATTTTAGTTATGCTCCCTATGCACTCCAACTTGGAGATTTAAATGGGAATCATTTCAAAATCTTACTAACTGATGTACGAATGGACGAGTCAATAGAAAAAACAGAAAATAATTTCGAGTTTATCAAATCAGCCCTGGATGAGTCCATGCAGAATTTTCGTGACAAAGGATTCATTAATTATTTTGGT
The DNA here is from genome assembly GCA_034700945.1 of Arrhopalites spinosus. Classification (NCBI taxonomy): domain Eukaryota; kingdom Metazoa; phylum Arthropoda; class Collembola; order Symphypleona; family Arrhopalitidae; genus Arrhopalites; species Arrhopalites spinosus. The sequence goes on along the minus strand of JAQIVZ010002736.1, from coordinate 14,416 downwards.
CTTCAACGTTTTGGAACAAATGCTCCAGAAGTTGGGGCTGCTGTTTTAGCATCAAATTGGGAAAAGGTAAATATTTTAGTAATGTCCAATTTAATCATCATTTAATTTTTGACATTATTTTAGTATTATCCAAGTTAATAAGTATAGTAAAAGTAATATTTCTCATTTAATTCTTGACCATTTTCAGGTATTTGACCTCATTCTGACCCCTCATGCACTTGAGAAGAATGAAATAGCTTACATCTTGTCCATGTGGCCAACTACCCGGGATCCAGAAGCAATGCTCAAATTAATTCCACCCCATTTACTTCAAACTGGAAGACATGAAATGAAACTTCTTGTAGGGCTGTCTAAATATTATGACAAAGGTCAAGGATCATTAATCGACGCGTATAAAGAAATTCCATGGTTTCTACGTCAATTATATTTGTCTTCCTTTCGAAGTTACATTTGGAATCAAGTTGCATCATGTCGAGTAAAAGAATTTGGACTTGAAATTATTCCGGGTGATTATGTCCTTGTGGATGAAAAGGAAAGGGTACGAGGAAACAAAGCAGAGGTCAAAATGTTGACCCAGGAGGATGTTCAAAGTGGTCAATATTCAATTTATGATGTGGTACTACCCATCCTCGGTAGAAATATTATCCAGTATGATAATTCATTACTACAGGAAGTCTGCTCAGAAATTTTTGCTCAATATGGACTAGACCCAAATTGTTTTGCAACGTTTACACCAAGGTAAACTTCATAATTATTTAAAATTATTTTTACAAAATAAATGATGATTATTTTTAATTATTTTAGGAGGGAAATTGAGCAGGGATTTTACAGACATTTACTAGTCAAGCCATTTGACGTAGCCCATCAAGTTATTGCTCCTCATGCATGTAAAGATTTTGCAAAATTAATGCCTTCCGATTTGGATCTTTTTATATTAAATAAGTCAAAGGAAAGTAAATTCAAGAAAGGGCCAAAAATGTCAGTCAAGGAAGAGGAGGAGCCAATAGATTTTAAAGAGACGATCGACCCTGCCGAAGATCCAAAAATTAACAGAAATGCTTGTGCTGTTGTTGAATTCTCCCTACCACCTTCATGTTATGCCACCATGGCCCTTCGTGAAATTATTCAGTGACTTTTTACTATTTTTTTGCCAATATTTTGGCATCTTGTTATTTAATATCAATGTCCAATTAATAAAATAATGTTCATTTTCAGAGAGAAAAAGTTGACATTTAATTACTTTTTAAAAATTATTAGACATCTTTAAATTGTGTAGAATTTAACTGAATTTATTTCATTAGACTATTTATTCAAAATAATAAGAGTTTTTTTTTATTATCACAGGTAAATTGAGCTTATAAATTAATGGATTTTCTCCACTTTTAATTGTATCACTTTTTCATCACCTATAATTTTTAACAAAAAATAATTTGCATTGTTAATCTTTCAACAAAAAAATTAGTTTATTTAACGAAGCTCCTTCAGTCACATTGTTAATTTGTTCTATCTAAGTACAAACTCGTTGACAAACGATTGATCTTCACTAATTAAGAACATTTCACACTTTCCAATTAGTTTCGTCATTTATTCACATTTTAGGATTTTGAGGTCGATTCCTGAGCCATTTTAATTTTTCAACACTAGAAAATTAGGACCACAATCACAATTTAAATTTAAAGAGGAACCAGGTTTTTTGGGAGTGACTACTTCCGGGATGATTATGATGAAGGAACCAAGACTGAGTCATTTTTGAAATAATTTTTTCGCAATTTATTGGCAAAGTATGCCACCACAATTACGACGGCTGTGTAGAGCATGAAGAGAGACCCAAAGGCCAAAATTAGTTGAAGATAACTGAAATTAATTAAACTCCCACCAAACGTCATGTCTATTCCCGCCAGATAAAGCACTGGATTCTGAATGTCGACAGTGACGTCCGTCCCGAATGGAGGTTCGATCGATTTTAATGTGGCTCCTCCACTGAACCCAAATTTGGACAAGACGAGGGACACGGGGCCATTCCCCCAAATTGGGATTCCAAACACGCGGAATTCCATTGAGTAATTTCCTGTGCCAAAAATAAATTGCAAGAATTATAAAATAACGTGCATGGAAAATCTTACGTATCCTGCCAACTATGGTGGGAGCAGAAAGAGAGAAGAAGAGAAAAAATAGAGAAAGAGAAAAGGAGAGGAAAAATATGTCAAAATATAAATATGAATAATAATATTTGTCATAATTTCTCATCTCTTTTTGCTGTCTCTATTTCACTTTTTTTTCTCTCCATTTCTCTTATTCTCTGGGTTGTGAAGCTAAACCGTGCGCTGCTATGTCGGCAATGCATTGCAATAGGATGTTGCAACTTTTCTCTTTCTCTCGCTCCTGTCCGTTTGGTTTGCATAGAGGGAAAAAAAGTTGCAAAAAATTGGCAACCACTTTTGCTCTTTCTCAATTTTTTGAACCGCATGGCGCTGAAAGAGCGGAAGGGAGAAAAAGGTTTTTGTAGTTCTTCAACCTATTATACGCAGTGGCGGCGCCAGCCTTTTTTGGCGTACAGGCCCAATTTTGGAGGGCCCCCAGTCAATTTTTTGAGAAGCCCTCGAGTTTTTTGAAAGGACCTTTTGAAAATAAGCAATTGTTGAAAAAATGTACCAACTTTACTACTTGTGACCTTTTTGGAATTTTGGAGGGCCCTAACTGCCAAAGGGCTCTATAAAAAATTAAAATCCTGAGTAGGCCTATGCCTGCTTGGCCTGTAGCCAGCGCCGCCACTGATTATACGTACTTTTAATTGCCCTGAATCATTGTTGTAACAACAAAATTGGTTAATACCGTTTCTTTTGTGCTACTATGGCTCCTTTTTTTATATAATTTTGTTGTCTTTCATTTTTAAACTGACTAAAGAGTAAAATGAAGCCTCAAGACCAAAGTTCCTCGGTCTCTCCAAGAAGCCGTGTTTTTATTGTAAATTACAATTTGTAATACTCCTTTTACTCAATTTAAAAATTTTAAACGTCATCATAATTTGAACTAGTAATACCATTCAATCTCAAGCTGAAATCCAAGACTCAGTCGTTATTATTTCTACAATATAGTGAAAATGACAGAGTTAATTTAGTCAGTGGAAAGATTCCATTTTAAATGTAATTTTACTCTTGGTCGGTTTCATATTTAAGAAACTAAATAACTAGGTGACTAGTAACTAGTACTTTTTGGCTTGGAGATGTGATTTTGAAGGCTTATTCCTTCTCCCCCCCCCCCCCTCCCCCCAAGTAATTTAAACGATGTAATATTACTCACATATTAATTGTACATCATGTGTCAAAACGATATGTACAAAAAATGGGTTTTTTGAGAAAGAGCAGAAAATTGGCGAAAATTTTTAGTTGGGAGCAGGTTTTCGAAAATGTGTAAGATTTTCCATGCACGTAAAATAAGTTGCAAAAATAATTAATTTGTAATGGTACCTTGAAGTTCAAGAGTGGGAAGTTCTAGATCAATTCCGACTTTCATTTTAGTTAAACTACTGGATAAATTATTTATTTTAAAGTCACTGAATCCAATGGCTTTAATGTCTCTGTAATTAAATATTTAAAAATTGTGGGTTAATTTTAATTCAATAATGGGAGTTTAATTTAAATTGTACCTTAAATGAAATGCGCCGTATAAATAAAAACTATTAATAGCCCAGTCTAAATCTTTCACTGGAATTCTCCCAACGTGGGCAGCCACCAATCCCAGACGGAATTCCTCAATGAACGTCTTCAACAGGTCAGTGAGAACATTGTCACTGAAACCCCCTGAAAACAATCATTTTATTAAAGTTTAATTTATATAATTAATAATTAATTATAATGCAATCATAATTATTATGCAAGTTGGCAAAAAAATGACCACAAACTGCCACATATTGTGTCAACCTAAGTAATCAATTGGGAGCAGAACGAGCTATATTTAGTTAAGTGGCGTTGAACCGCCTTTAATTTTCTGATGATGATTTTTAGTCAAAACAAAAATTATTTTCATGATTTAAATTGAAATCATAATAAATCCAACAAAATTAGTTTTTTAGACAGTCATATCTATTTTTCATAAATTGTAACGTTAAATTAAATTTTAAAAAAATGATTTTAAAAACTGAATTAAATATTGGCTCTAACTAAATTATTTATGAATCATAAATTATGACACAGTTCAACGCCAGTCAACAACTCTCGGCTGTGTTAGCACATTAACTTATTATAGAATTGGTATTCATCTTTTTCTTGTATGTAAAATTATTGTTAACTAAATTGAGATAATATTCACATTGGGAAAATAATTCGCCCTAAAATAATATCTAAAATAAAAATAAATAAAACAGAAGATATATGTAAAATTGAGATGACCAATTAATTATTAACTATTTCACAACATTTATAACGTTAAACTTACCCCTTAGTTCAGTCGTATTAACTTTAAATCCATTCACTAGTGACAAAATAAATAAAAATAAGCTGACACAAAAATAAATGTTCATTCTAAACTCTCAGCCCTCTCGGGCTCACCCGCAAACTCGTGAATTATCGTCCAGGATTGGAGCCTCAATTTTGTTGAGTGTAATCATGTTTCCAGAATTGAACAAACTGACTCTGAGATGGGGAAAATGAGAGAAAGTTCTCTTGAAAAAGTCAATGAAGGCCGACTTATTGTAAAGGGCTCTAGCTATTTGAGAATTAGAATGAGAAATCTCCAAAAAACTTGTGGAACGAGTAGCCAGCCAGCTCTTCTCCATTCAGTTATTCCGTTGGAGCAGGGACTATAAAAACGAGTCATAAAAGCCATGAATTATAACGAGAGTGAGAAAGGGGGAGTCGATTCAGCAAATTCTTAATTTCCATTTTTTAGCGTAATTGGGTAGCCAACTAGCCAACTCTCTTCCATCCATTCACACGACACTATCAACCTCATCACCACAAAAAATTAACTCACATCATATCCATCTCTCTCTCTCGTTTTAACAGAAGATCAAATTGATTTTACGTGCAAGACAATTCAAGGCAATTTGATTTGTATTTATTTGCTTTAGTTCCATATAATTAATTTAATTTCAATGACCATTCCCATCATATCCACCCGCCCTCCGGCCATCTCAACCACGTCAAAACACGTTTTGTATTATTGGCAAAAATCAATCAAATTGATGATGGCACTCAATGATTCCATGCAAAAATGCCAAACGCCAGGAATGTCCCTTCAAGGTCAGCCACTTTTTTTGCGATTGTTTTATGGGGGAAAATAGCGCAAAAAAAGGATTGTGGATTTGTTGGACAATCCACAAAAAATGGCCTTGCTTCATTTGTTATAAATGATACAAAAAAACATTTGTAATAATTTAAACATGTGTAAATTTTGAAATTGGATGTTAAACATGTGCCAAAACAATTGTTGGTAAACATTTGCAAACATTTTTTTGGACGGCGTGAGAATTGTGGGGAAATGGAATGGAGTGATAAGGGCGAGTCCAGTTTTTGCTTGTGGTTTAAATAAATATCAAAAGTTATTTAACTGATCACAAACTCATAATTATTTAAATTAAGTACTTAATTAGTTAAAGAATTCTATCAGTTTAATTAAATAATTGCAACAATTCAATACTACTTGTTTGTATGGAGAATGAATTTAATTCATTAATTGATTTCTGTAAAAAATTTCAAGTGGTGAAAATGTTCTATTATTTTTGCCCATTGTTTTTGCAAAACGAATGTGCAAAAAATCAGGGAAGGAAAATAATAATTGAACTTTCAAGTTTATTTGGGCAAAAAATATGTTACATAATGGAGAATGAGTAATGATGCATAATTTGCACATACAGGGCTGGCCAGAAAAGTAAAAGATACTGGATTTTTGCATTCATGAATATTTTCAGAGGTCAATTTTTGGCCCCAAATTTTTGGTGGAAAAATCGACAGGTCAAGTGTCTTTTTTTGAGTCAAGTTGTAAAAGTCATAGGTCAGTTTCATTCACAGTTAATGACACTGTGTCATGTGACTAAAATCTTAGCATGAGAATTTGATGTGACGTCATTGAAATTCCCCATGTGACTTGGCCACCCATGATTTAATTAAAAATAATAATTAAAACATTTATAATTTAATGTCTTGATGAAATTCATTTTATTGATAAAAAATTGATAATTTTAGTTTATAATCACAGTTAAAATAATTGAGCATCATTTAATATGAGAAATTAAAAGATTAAATCCCTGTATAATATTCTAAGCCTTGCGTGTCACCATTTAACTCTTTTAATTTTAATTAGATCAAAGTTGGGAATTCCAAACTTTTATCAGAAATAATTAAAAAAAATTGCATTGTTAATCAGCAACTTTAACAGTCTATTTTTTATCAGACAATTTTTCCCATATTCCACAGTTTTCGTGTCAATCTCCTCGAATTTAAAATCAACGCCGCCAAAATGTCTCATAAATGGACGACTTCATAAAATCGATGAACTTTTTTTGACTAACAAAACACAATGAAATTATTTCCGGACACTTTAGAGGAACCATAAATCATAAAAATATTTTTAGTCATTTAAATTCACTAAAAACCCGATTCGGTACTTCCGCCTGGAAGTTGTTTAAATCCCTTGGCATTATTATTTAAATAATCCCGCCTTATTTTCTTGGCAAAAAACGCCAGCACAATTACAATTACAGTGTAGAGTAGAAATAGGGAGCCTATGGCTAAAATTAATTTAATGTAACTAAAATTAATTAAACTTCCCCCTAAAGTCATGTCTATTCCCGCCAGGTAGAGCACTGGATTCTGAATTTCCACAGTGACATCCGTCCCGAATGGCGGCTCGGCGGCTTTTAATGTGGCTCCTCCACTGAACCCAAATTTGGACAAGACGAGGGACACGGGGCCATTCCCCCAAATTGGGATTCCAAACACGCGGAATTCCATTGAGTAATTTCCTGTGCCACAAATAAATTGCCAAAAATAAAATAATTGCAAAAATTCATAATTCGCAAAATTTACCTTGCAATTCCAAAGTGGGAAGTTCCACATCAACGTCGATTTTCATTTTAGTTAAACTGCTTGACAAATTCTTGACATCGAAATCACTGAATCCAATGGCTTTAATGTCTCTACAATTTAAATGTACAATTAAAATAATTCAAAAAGTTAATTTAAATTTAATTGTACCTTAAATGGAAGACGCCATACAAATAAAAACTATTAATAGCCCAATCCAAATCTTTGACTGGAATTCTCCCAACATGAGCAGCCACCAATCCGAGACGGAATTGTTCAATAAAAACCCGCAACATGCTCGTCAACCCACTGTCACTGAATCCACCTGTAACTATAATTAATTAATTAAAACCCAATTATTACTTATCAATTTTGTTTTAATTAACTCACTTCCCAAATCGGTAGTACTGACTTTAAATCCATGGCTGGGTGCCAAAATAAAAATGAAAATCACTAAAAATAATTTGGTGCCCATTTTAAAATTTTGAATAAAACCGGGCTCAAGTCTGGAAATGCGTTGGCATTCTCTTCAAAATTGGACTAAACATTTTTTCCAGTATGCCATGATGGTCAACGTGAACGACCCATCCGGAAATTCCGTGGAAGATGAGGAAGAGCAGCTGTCCAAGTGGGGTGACGTAGAGGGAAATGAAGGACGTCCACTCAAAATGGAGGGGTCAGTTAAAAGGAGTGGAAAAAAAGTGGTTGGGCTGGTCGCTTTATTTTTGTTGGGGAAGTAACAAGTTAAGAAGTTATTAGACAATGAGCCTCAATCCATTTTTTCTGCTAGGAGCATTCCCACGGAAAAAACGATGGATAAAAAATGGATTGGGGTATTCCTCTACTAAAGTTCAATGGGAAGGTGTGTGCAGTTCAATCAAGGACAACCAAATCCCAATTCTTGACGTCTGTCCCTCTCCATCTTCCCCCTTTTGCGTGCACAAATTTTTTCTAGAAAAATGGCTAATGTGTGATGAATGAACTTTTTTACTTGTCGTGGGAAAAATAACATTTAATTGCTCACATTTGTGGGAATTGTTCGTACTTCAATGGCAATTATCTACAGTCTAATTATGAAGGAAAACAATTAAAATATGACGAGTATTTATTCTTCTATAGTATAGAATCTATACGGATATCCTGGACAATTTTTGTTCCAACAATTTTTTTACTTTGTGGAGGAGCCTGCGCCGGTTTTATGGGGGAAACGTGAGACTGCTCATTTTTTGTGATTAAAATTTTATTGTCTGGGGTGGGGGTTCCCTCGCTTGGAGTTAAATGATTTTTCTAATTAATTTTATGCAAGTAGACGTTGAATTATTTTTTAGTCTCCATTTTTAATTATGGTAGATTTATTCAGTTCCACGCTGTTCTTGTTACTTGAAGCCATGTCTTTTTAAGTTTGCAAAATTCGAATTATTAGGGATTCAAAGTATTTAAGAGGAGGAGCTTCTCAAATTAACAAAGATGTTGTGATGTAATTAGCCAATGAAAATTAAGTTGGGCAGTAAACTTTTTACAATTAATGGCGGAAGGTGCCAGACTGGGAATTTGCGGGAGTTAAACTTTTAATTGAGGAAAAGGTTTTTCGGGCTTTACAATCATAATAAAATTTAATTGTAGTAATATATTACATCATACATGCAATATGGTGGAACTGTAGTTTCCTTATGAGCGCATCTAATTTTTTAGTTGCGTTTTAGTCTCAATAAAATGGGCTCAAGGTCAAGTTTATTCATTAGACTTTATGAAGACTAGTGTTGAAATTAAGGTCAAAAATATTGACCTGATGTTACAGTCACAGAGACAATTAAATGTCTCTTTCAAAATTTATTAATTTAATGATTTTATTTGAATTTTATTAATTTAGATTTAATTTAACGTTCAGCTTCTCTTTCTCAAGTTTATTCCCAGACGTTCCATGTAGGCCTCATCATTTTTGACCAAATTATCTTGTCGTGGGCACAATTTGGTCATATCATGAACAGACTCAATAGGAAGACCAAAAGTTAGGATGACAGTGTCCACGAAAAAATAGTCCGATTCCGTAAAATTGGTTGAATGAACGTTGACCTGTTGTGGGTAAAATAGACTGAATTAAATCTCCCTCCTAGAAAATTATGAAATCAAGACCAAAAATAAATGCTTTTTACCACAAAAAATTCTTCTGTGGTATTGAGTTGAACAATTTGTTCACCCCAGGAGTAAAAGGAGGTCGGTTGGAGTGGATGACGAAAGGTTCCTTCGGGACTGAATGCTGGAACTACGGCCATGACTTGGTTCTCTTTCGTCTCGACATGGCCATAATATTTGACATACATGTAGGCAGGTGAGGGTAAAGTTCCTTCAACTGCCCCTGTAAACTGTACTGTGAAGCTTTCGTACACTGAATTGGTCAGGGGGCCTTGATACCAAAATATTCCATCTCCCCGCAATTTCCCCTTGAATTGTTCCGGGAGTTGTGACGAGTTGGCAGCATAGCCCATTTTTCCAATTCGGTCCCCCGACACACCCGTCTCACTAGTGGGAAAATGCGCAACTACCCAATTGTGTTCAGAGTCAATGTCTGATTGGCCTCGCAGGCAGGAAAATCCACTTTCGATACATTGCGCCCTGTCAAACCGAGACAAACCGTGTGAGGCCCCAACGGTAAGAGAGAGGAGAATTATTGACAAGAATTTAAAGGCCATCTCGTCTTTTATTTACAAATCGGATCCACTTAATTTGTCTAGTTAAATTTCTGAGATGGACTGAGAATTTTGAGGAAATATTGTCTTTTTATAGGAACCATGTCACGTAGGCCTCTTAGCCTTATCAGGACTTTATTATCTGGACACTTCAATTCAGCTGGGAGGGTCAATAATAATCAATTAACTCCATCATTTCTTGTCAACAGGGCTTTCCAGTCATGTACATACACAGTTAAAGTGTCCATTTATTTTAATTATCATCACATTGCCCTAGGAATCTATAACAATGACGTGAACTTCCACTTTAAATTTGTAGCTGATGTTCATCTTATTGAATGAAAATACGGCGTTCAAGTTCAACATGAAAAAGGCCGCATGACGTGACTAATTAATTAAATCTTAATTAAAATTACAACACGAATTGCAGGTAAATTCATTTTAGACTGGAGCCTCACCTTGAGGAAATATAAATTGTGAATTTAATTTATTGGAGGGAATAGTCGTCTTTGGCATCTCAACTTTGACTACGAAGTTGGACGAATGACTTTGAAATGAATAAATGGCGTTGAAGAACAATACATTAAGAATTTCAATTATTATTAAACACAATTACAATTTTGAAAGGAGGGTCAACGCCTCAACGGTATTTTAGGAAAGTCATTTTGTATTTATGATGGAATTAACTGCAAACTTAAATGTAATTCATGAAAATTAATTTCAATCACAAAATACATTTCAAATTTTTTTGTGATTATGAAGCATTGAAAAATCTTGTGATTCGCATTGCCAAAAATAAATTGCAAATATTGCAAAACTAAATTTTAAGAAAAGTTGACTTGCTTACAAAAATACAATTTTACAAATACAAACAAAAATTGTAAAAATGCATCCAATTCCCTTCAACCTTTCCCTTTTTTCCTTCAGCGATGAGTCCCTCAAGTGACGTTCAAGTACAGCAAATCCATTCCTTCCTTTTCTCGTACCAAATTCCCAATTGAATTTTTAAACGACTTTAATTAAGGTTCTTCATTTAAAAAATGTCAAGAACATGTCGAGGTGTAATTAAATAATTGTCTACCTGCACAATTCCCGATATTTCTCAATTAAATGGGCAGTTAATTATTGTCCACTCAAATATTCCACGGGCACAATTTTCAATTGCTTGTATTTCTTATTCTCAGGTACAATATTTTATTTATCCATCAATATCAATTATCTCTCAATTAGTGCACGAAGCAATTTAATTTAAATACCAACAAAAACTTTTCCATCTTGTGGCATTGCAAATTGTAGTTTGTTTCAACATGCCAAATAATTTGCAAAATACAATGCCTCATAGAACCAAATTAAATGTAATTTTGTACAGTTAATTTCTTCTCATACGTTTCAACTACAATTTACCCAAAATAATTTTTATTCAGTTTAAAATAAAACAACATTTTCCATTTCAACTCCTTCCAAAAATTCTAACGTTTGAAATGTGGGGCAAGGACCATAATTAAAAATAATTGTCATTTTGAAATCCCCACAATTTACTATTTCAATATTTTTAAACACAAATTATAATTTGTAAATGCCGGATGAGGTCAAATATAAATTGAGAAGGGCAATATTGTATTTATTTATGGGGGAATTAACTACAATAAATAATTAAATGTAATTTATAAACATTATTTGAAAAACACAGAAAAAGTTTCGAGTTGTATGGACTCGTAAAAAATCTTCAACGTTCTAAAGCCCGGACAAAAAAGAAAAACTTTGGGTTCAAAATGGTCCCAATTTAAAACTATACATCCGACAACCTTCATCCTTATATTCCCAAATATCCCAACTCATGTAGTGTCTGGCATAAATAAATAAAAAAAAGCAATGACCCAATTGAAAATGCCGGGTCACGAACGCGCGCAAGTCAAAAGGCGGGTTTTCCACTTGTCAAAAAAAAGTGATTTTTATTGACGTTTTATTTTTTTTCTCCAAAAGTAAATAATATTTAGCAATTATTTCTTCAGGAAACTTAGCCTAACTAATAACCAACGTTTTGGTTAAATGTGGGCTTTCCATGTGTATTAAGTCACGAGATTTTGGCCATTCAGTAAAACATGTTTTATCTGCATGTCCTTATCCGGGTATTATGTATTCGGTTGTACCAAAACCGGGTAGTTAAACCTAAGAAGCTGAAAACTTCAAAAAAGTAAGTACTATGCCTAGACATCACAGTCTATATCATAATTAATTTTTTGAGCGAACCATTATTTTTTAAAAAAATTCTAAACATATCCTTAAAAATTTTGGGCAAAAAAAGTAAATACAAATTTTGTTATATTGATGACAAGATTTAGGTCTCTGTTACCGGTCGAGGTAAGGTTGAGTGGCGCAATGCTGCCTCCCATACTGCCTCCCCATAAAGTAAGGTTTTTTATTCTATGCGGCCTCCCATGCTGCCTCCCATAGTGCCTCCCATACTACCTCCCATGCTGCCTCCCGATACCGTAACTTCGGTTACCCATTTTTCCATGTAAATTTCTTATGCTGCCTCCCATGCTGCCTCCCTGTTAACCTTATGTCCTATGCTATAACATGGGAGGCAGCATTGGGAGGCACTATGGGAGGCAGCATAGGAAATTTACATGGAAAAGTGGGTAACCGAATTTACGGTATTGGGAGGCACTATGGGAGGCAGCATTGCGCCACTCAACCCTACCCCAACCCTGTTATCCCTTTCACGATCAGGGTTCTCTATCTCCCGGGAGAAATGAATTGTCTGTTGCACACCGAGAGTTACACAGTGGGAGTTACACACTACCGGGAATTAGAGAATTTTTAGTCCCAAAATTAAAATTCATGGGACGTGTTGTTGCATCTCATTCAAATATTGCTTTAGTATGAATTTTGACAAAATGATAAAAAATCAATTGAGAAGCGATTTAATATTGACTACATTTCCAATTGTAACCATTTTACTGCACCAAGTACAACTTTTTCTTGGGTTTATTCTTCTGGCGGGTTGGTTATAAAAATGGAATTTTGTCTATCTCCCGGTAAAAATTCGGGTGGGAGATACACAATTTCTCCCGGAGGGTGAACCCTGTTCACGATTCCAAAAACAATATTTTCTGATGCCCCAGTTCATAAACAACTAAAATATCACGATTCATAGAAATCGGTTACCAAGTTCATGAAAAAAAAAAATTTAGTAAAATATGCGGAAAATTATGGTGCGCCGGAACTCTATGTTTCAAGTGGGGTCATGACCCCACCAGTCAACTTTTAGGAGTAAATAAAAGGTCGATTAATATCGCCAATTAATGCCGATTATAATAATAAAAATGTTTTTCCTCATTCATTCTTCTAATATTTTATAATTGGAAGAATGTGATCGACTACCTGAATGAGAAAAACATGGAATTATACCAAAAAACTGAAAATACCGACAATTTCCCCAAAGTTGGTAGGATCAAAACAATTTGGGTTTTACGTGATAGCCAGTTGACGAATTGACAAGATAAGGTCAAATACTTCCGAGGTTTAAACTGATTATACAGAAATATTTAAAGAAGTTTGTCGCAAAAAGTGGAATACTCGCCTTTTGACTTGCGCGCGTTCGTGACCTGGCATTTCGGACTGAGACATTATTTTGTCGCAATTATTTTATGCAAGACACTAGATGACCTGGGGTATCTGGGAATATAAGGATGAAGGTTCTTGGATGTATAGTTTTAAAATGGGACCATTTTGAACCCAAAGTTTTTCTTTTTTGTCCGGGCTTTACGTCATATGGCTAATAATAAATTGAAAAACTAATTGTAAAAAAAGTTGGAAAAATAGTTTTCAAAATAAACCTGTCAGATGAAGCATGAAGCACAGGTATAGTCCAACATGTTCAACTCTCAACTGTTCACTAAACCCATCAGCGATGAATCCCTCAAGTGACGTTCAAATAAATCCATTCGTCCCTTTTCTCGTACCAAATCCACAATTGAATTTTTAACCGACATTAATAAATAGTTCTTCATTTGAAACATGTCAAAAACATGTCGAGCTGTAATTAAATTGTCTACCCACACAATTCTCAATATTTCTCAATTAAACTGGCAGTTAATTGTCCACTCAACTGTCCGGACTGGCCCACAAAAAACATTTTCAATTTCTTTGTAATTAATTTTTATTCTCAGTAAATGGTAATTATCTCTCAGCTGGTACAAGGAGCAATTAAAGACAAACGCAACAAAAACTTTTTTCCATTTCTGCATCGTTGGAGGTTGGACTTGGTTTCAACGGGCCAAATTATTTCCAAAATGAAACTTTTCATAGGACCAAACTTACATCTGCACAGCCAATTCATTCTCATCAACTATTTACGATGACCCAACATTTTTTTTATTGAGGTTAAATTAAAACAACATTTCGTTTTTCCACTCCTCCCAAAATCGCTAGGATTCGGAATGTGAAAAACGAGAACCATAATTTAATTCTGATAATTAAAAATAAATGCTATTATAATATAACTTGGGTTATTTATTATTTTGAAAGACATCAGCCCGCAACTTTTATTTCAGTTTGTTTTCGTCAGCTACTAGAGCCCTTTTAATTATCACTAAAATTCATTCTTAAAATCACAATGAGTTTACTGACTCCAACAATTTTAAAATTTGTCAAAATTGGGGTCACTTACGGTCAACCCTTTCATTCTCATCCATTCTCTTG
>JAQIVZ010002735.1:0-18397 GCA_034700945.1 Arrhopalites spinosus | reverse complement strand
GGGGAGGGTTCATACTATTTTGACCATTTTTGGGCAATTTGTTCTGTAAACATATGTACTTTACATGTAAAAAAAATAGGGGGGGGGGGGGGGTTGTAACCCCTCTTGGCCGGGCCAAACCCATGCACATCCATCATGTAAAATGTCAGGCTACGGGCGTGGTCAGTGGTCACACAAGTGCCAATATCATGTTTCCCTACTCGTCTCATATGTTTTGTCATTTCTTTACATTGACACAAGCACAAGTAAAATTACAAGATGGAATCCCGCTTAAGATTCAAACGTTTCATTTTGGTGTCACAAACCACAGCACAGGGCACAGACGTCTGAGTAAAAAGATGAACATATATTTGGACGGCATGTCCAAATATATTTTAAGCCACTCTGTCATGGCTGAAATATTTTGGTGTGGATGAGCATGAACAGAAGATGTTTGATAAAAAATTTTATGGTTTTGTAAATAAAACATTTCCTCAATGTGGTCTCGTTCATTTCAACCATTTTTCAAAGACTAAATTTTTTTTCTATTCATTTTCCTTCTTTTTAACTCAATTAATTTATCTAGACGTTTTTCAATAAAAATAAATTGTACTAGGCATATGGACAGTTTGGGAAGAGTGTGATGGAGTTTTTAATGGAAATTTCCATTTTAATTATCACAATTTTCTTCATCTTTCAACTGTACAAATATTTTTTTGTCAATAAGGACCCATCCATTCCCCGTAAGATTTTTGACAACAATAGTTGTCTTCAATAATTAAAATAAAAATAAATACAACAACAGTTTTATTGTCTTCATTTTTTTACTGCCGTGAGTCAGATTCGATCCCGATACTCTTTGTTGTTTGTCAAATTGATACAAATGTAGCCATAAAAGTTAATTTTAGAAATTGAATTTTAGGTCCAGGTTTACTAGATTTAATATGGGCGAGACTTAAACATGGAAATTATTTTCAAGTGGCTCTCCATGAAGGCTCAAGGGGTCCTCTGGTTCTTTATGAGTATTCTTGGCCTTTAAATTGGTGGCGGAACAAGTAATTTAAATTAATTTTAAACAATTTTATTTGTTTATTTAATTTGCAAAATATTTTAAAAAAGAGTTTTGGTAGTCAATGATGCCAAAGTGGCGAGAGAAATTTTTCAAAATCCCATTTTTTGCTCTCGATTGGACTCCCCTTTTTGGAAATGGTCACCTGTGGGGAATGTTGGTGAGTTTTTTGCAAGCTTTAGACTGGAAAATGCACCTTTTTGCAATATTTATTTTTTACAGGAATTGTACACAGTCATGGTAGACCACATAGAGAACAAAAAGCATTTGCTTTGCGAAAATTAAAGGAAGCGGGTTTTGGCACCAAATCTATGGAACATTGGATTGGTTATGAAGTTGAGGAATTTATGCAAAAAATTGGCAAACAAGTTGGGACAAGAATTTCTTTTAAAAAGAAATTTTGTTTGCCAATTCTCAACTCACTGTGGATGGTCCTTGCTGGTCAACGTCACCAGGAGGAGGATAACCAATTGATGAATTTACTGGTTCAAGTTTATGCGTAAGTTTTAATTTATTTTGCACACATTTAGCCCATAAAATTTTTTCCAAAAATTGCAAGTCTATAATATTTATAGAGCCTTCATGAATTCATTTCGAGCGACAGACGTGATTTTTTTGGGACTTTCAAAATGTGAAAAAAGTTTGCAAAAAATTTTAAATACAAGTTGGACTCCCTTATTTTCTAATTTGAGAAGTCACGGCCAGGTTTTTGATGAACTGTACAATTTTTTTCGTACTTTTATCCTCACCCGCCAAAAATTTCTGCTTCAAAATCCCCGCCAACCCACCAACTTTGTCGACAGTTATCTCGAAGAAATTGATCGAACGACAGATGAAAATTCTTCTTTTTACAAACAACAAGGAAGTAATTATTTTAAACATGTTCCTAATTAAATTTTACAACACAATTTTAAATTTTGCGCTCTTTTTTAACAGTACAATCATTAGCTATTGTCATGGGTGATTTTTTTGTCGGTGGTGGAGACACAACTTCGACAATCTTGAGATGGGCTATGCTCCATCTTGTGAGGAATCCCGAAATTCAAAAAAATATTCAACTTGAACTTGACCTCGTTGTCGACCCCGATTGCACTATTCAATTGAGTGACAGGCCAAAGTAATTAAATTAAAATTCTTTGATCGAAAAGTTTTTTTTATCACAAAACTTAATTGACATTGGAATTTTAGGTGTCCTTACCTGGAGGCATTTTTATGGGAAGTTTTGCGCATGAGCCCCGTCAGTGTGTGCAGTTTCCCTCATTTGGCCAGTGAAGACGGAAAAGTTGGCTCTTACACAGTGTCCAAAGGGACAATAATATTTTTGAATATAGCCGCCATTCACTACAATCCATTAGTGTGGGAAAATCCTCATGAATTCAAGCCAGAAAGATTTTTGTCACCAGATGGCAACACATTCGTCAAGAATGAAAATATTGTCGTGTTCAGTGTGGGAAGGCGCATGTGTCCTGGGTATCAATTAGCCATGGACAATTTATTTTGTTTTGTGGGCTCCATCTGTCACAAATTTGTTGTCAAACCGGACCCCCTTTTGAA
Source organism: Arrhopalites spinosus (assembly GCA_034700945.1). Lineage (NCBI taxonomy): Eukaryota > Metazoa > Arthropoda > Collembola > Symphypleona > Arrhopalitidae > Arrhopalites > Arrhopalites spinosus. The sequence continues at coordinate 15,795 of JAQIVZ010002735.1, read as the reverse complement.
TGGGAAAATCCCGCCGATGGCCCAAGAGTGGTCCATGTTTAATGCTCCCATTGAATTTTTTGTCGTGTTGGAGAATAGAGAAAGAGAAATATTGAGACCAATGGGATAATTTTAAAAAAATTAGAATTAAAAAAGTGAATGAGAAAGTTTTCATGAAATTTTAATTGATGCTCAAATTCTTTCAATAAAATTGAGTTTATTTTTTATTAATTAGTTTTAATGCACTACTATAATTTTCGTCTAATTATTTATTTAACTGATGGGCATTTTTTCTTTTTTCATTAAAAAATTGATTTTTATTAATTAGTTATCTATTTAATTAATCTTTGTAGTCATTCAAGTCAGTTAATTTTTTTAATGCTCCTGTCTAGTCTCTCGTTAGTTTCTTTTTGAACAATTTAGCGCATAAAATTATCATTTTGTAACTCCATTTCTTGCATTAAGTTTGTTCAAAATTTTATTACAAAATAGTACAGAATTTCAAAAAAAAAACTTTTTTTTAAAAAACATGGAGTCGACCACAACACCATCGAATAATTTTTATTTGCATTTTAACGTCCAAAAAATTAAATCAGACCTACACAACGACAACGACAACGCGCCAAAAAAGCTGTCAAATCTCAAAATATTGGAACTCGCCCACTGGCCATGTTTAACTGGTGCCCTCTGTGGTTTCTGGCCTTTTTCACCTACGGCTTTTAATTTTCGTTGGTTAAGTTGGCCAACGGCTTTAAATATTTTACAAATTGTGATTCTTATTTTTTGTACAATTTCCATGCACTTCTACTACAACGCCCTCCAACCAATAGCAAGTCAAATTGTCACGGCTTCGCCTACAGAACAAATTGGCATTGGAATTGTCTCAATTTATTGCCTCATTTCTGTGGCTTACAATATTACCTTTGGTCTGTGTCATCGTCAAGAAATTGTCGCGCTTTTTCAAAACCTCTCCAATTTGGCTACAAACCTGGCTGAAAATGTCGCAACTGGCGAGTCACGAGAAACGTATAAAAAATGGATGAATGAATTTAAAAACGAGTCAATTCGCTACGTTTCATTCATCATAGGCGGTATTATCGTCCAAATGATAGCTGGAGGTTCCATGACACCACAAAGAATGTTGCCGAATTTGGATTGGGCCGTAGTGTTTTTTTATTCGATGGTAATGGTTTTTTTTGGTCAGGTATGCGCCTTTCAAGTCATCCTTGTTTTGATCTCAGTGGGAATTTTCAATGTTTTGGTCATTTCTTTCAAAATTTTGACTTACGAGGTCAAGCTGGAAATTGACAATGGTAAAGTTTTGGCTGTAAATTGTAATGAGAATAAAATTCAAAATGGCCGTCCCAAGATTTTGAGTTGTTTGCGCCGAATTAATCAATTGGAAGAAATTGTCGGGGATTTTAACAAAATTTTTAGAACGCCGCTCTTGATGGAAAGCATTGGATTTGTCGTGCCCATTGTGCTCTTCATTTTCTTTGCTTTGAATACCATGCAAAAAGAAGATTTTAAATTGGAAATGTATATTGGTGAAACGTGCATGCTTTTGGGGCCCTTGACATTTGTTATCGCTTTTTTGTTATTATGTCGTCGTGCGACAATAATAACCTCACAGGTAAATCAAAGATTTTAATTAATGGAGAACTAATTATTTAATATTAATTTTATTAATTTTTTTGATTTATTCAAGGCAACTGAATTGGGACATTGTCTTGGAAAATTATTATTGGAGAGTTCAAATTTGCCGCCAGATAGCGTGTCAATGGTACAGAATGTGTACAATAGAAATTTCTTTTTTTTGCTTTAATTTCAATTAATTTTTTATTTAAATTAGATTCAACTGTATTCAATTAAATGTATTACCATGCCCCCTGTAATTTCACCAGGATGCTTTTTCAATATTAATAACCAACTTATAACTTCAGTAAGTTAAATTATTTAATTAAGACTAATTTTTTGGTGAATTTAATTTATTAAATTTTAATGGTGCAAAATTTTTTTGGTAGTTGGTGGCAGCCACAACGACTTACCTGATTGTTCTTTTGCAATTTAATAATTCGTCTTGAATTAATTTTTTAATTTTAAATTGTACTGGTGGATTTAATTTTAATTTAATTGATGATTCGCCTTACTGTCATACTGTCGACGATGACGACGTCAAAATATGGGTATTTACAAAAATAATTTAATCATAATTTTCCTAATTCATTTCCATCAAATCAAATAAAGTTAACATGGTTCTGGTTCATAGAACGTTTTTCCAAAATTAATTTTATTATTATTAAAGGCATACAAATTCAGCTTCCCTTGTCAGGAAAATTCTAGTAATTTGCTCATAAAATTGCTCCAAGTTGATCAAAAGTAATCAAAAATGGCCAAAGTAGATGCCGCCATCTGCATCTCTCCAGGAGCCATTTTAATGTCTCCATCATTGTCTCATAATTGGACCAAAAATGAGGCCAAAAGTCCAAAAACGTCAAATACTTTTGTAAAATTTTACAATTTAAGTAGTTACTTATTTATCGTTCCATTTTATATCAAACCAGCCCCAATTCAAAATTCCCTCTTGATGACACATCAAAATTTCAGTGTTTATTCAAGATGGAAACCAATTCAGGTCCTTTCTTTTTTCTATTTTGTTTTTAGAAAAATATTCAAATATCACTTTTTTGGTTGAAAAATAGGCGTTTTTTCTGGTGACCCATGTGTTGACAATACTGTACCGAGTTTACATATTAGTTTGCACCCCCATCTACTTTTACAAGACTGACATGTCTACAAAGTTCATGGGGGTCATGGTCTTCTTTTGGATTTGTTGTATGTCCACAATTGTCCATCATCTTTGGACCAAGCGGGAGGCCCTCAAAAATTGTCTCCAAAAAATTGATCATCTTGGCCACTCTCTCGCCCACATAGACCCTAACGACCCACACATGGCCCCTAGTGGACTTGTAAATTCTAAAATTGATTCAAATTTAATTAAATTATTGTAATTATTGCGTTTATAATTAGTCAACATTTTCATGTGTCTCAATCATTCTGGTCCTTCTCATCTGGAGCATCATGGACGTCGTAACTGACCTTGATTTTGACCAACTGGGCATCACAAACGGTTTTTATACTTTTGTCAAACAGGTCAGATACCGTTTTTACATAGACTCCAAATCTCCAATCGCACAGATCAGGTCAACACCAATGACTCTTGCAGAGCTACCTCAAATGGCGTTGACCTTATTGGTCGTTTATGTATCCACAATTTCCCAACTTTTGACCCACTGGGGTGACCTAATTTGTTTCTTTAATGCCCTGTCAATGTATTTAATTATGCGGGGATTTGTCAACAAACTCAAGGGACTGGAATCGAGGTCAACTGAGATGACCTCAAAAAATTCTGGTCAATTTAAACTGGTCACGTTTCATATTTTAAATAAATTTTACAATTGCGGCACATTTTGATTTTTATTGTATGACTCCACAGGTTCTCAAAATATTCGACCAACTTTGTGACCTTAATGAGGTCATGAATGAGTCCGTGGGATCAATTATATTTTGTTCTTGTTTTGGTATGCTTCCATTTTATTCGTGGAAACTTGTGGCCGTTTTTGAGAAAGAGACATACCATGCGGTACAATTTTTGGCTTATACGATCGTTTTTGGTACTTCTTTGGTCCTAGCGGCGGAGGCTAATTCAAAGGTCAGTGACCTCAATAATAGTTTCACATGTACATGTATGCATGGAGAGTTAAAATATTTGTAAAATAGTGCGGGTACTTGGTCAAGTGGTTCAAAATGATCGAGTCGACCATGACGTTTAGTGGAGTGGACGAAAAATTGGATTTTCAAAGAAAAGTGACTTTAGTCCTAGCCCAAATTCAAAGAAATCAAGTGGGCCTTGGCAGCAAATATTTTGTCATTACTTATGGCTTTGTGGGCAGTGTAAGAAACTAATTAAACAATTTTAAGGCGGGATTTATAAAATATTTTTGGTCACAGATGGCAGGACTGATTCTCACATATTCTGTCATCGTTCTTCAACTTCAACCCATCAAATAATTTTTATTTTTGTCTCGGCCTCGTAATTGACTTTGACCTTTTCAAAATTTGCTAAGATTTATTACCACAGAATATAGGAAAAATTATTGGTACTGTGTTTATTCTTTAAATTAATATTAATTGACAATTAAATAAAATTACAATAGTTGTAATCAAGGAGCCTTTATCTTTATAATTATGTACTTTGCCAATCTAAAAAATGTGCCCTGGGTCACAATTTTTCATGGTATCGGTTTCCCATCTTTTACAATTTTAGTGGTTATGTTGCTTTCACTTTCCATTTTAAAAGCTTTCAATGTCTACAAAACAATTTTGAAAATTCGACCACCTTCCTTACTGCCATTTAAGTCAATTACTTTTTTTAACTTTGATTTATAATAAATTCTTAAGTGAACCAATTTAAATTTCTGTGAATGTGATGAGAAGGCTGGCCAGTTTGGTGGCCATGAAATCCAGAAAATTGAGGGTCGAGGCCCTCTCGAGGGTGTGAAAGTCACCCACTTTGATCCCCCAACACCCCATTGACTTTATGGTCACCCTCACAATTTTTTTTGATCCTGGAAATGACAGACCCTGGGCTGCCACAATGGCCTCATTTTTGAGATTAGCCATCTCCCCAGGAATTCGAAATGCGCGGTCGTAGGTAAAAGTGAAATGTACCAAACCACAAAAAGCGACCATGATGCCAAAATAGGCAAGAATTCCTTTGGTCTCCCACCCCCTCACCCCATAAAAAAATCCAAAGATTCCAAGTGAAATGCTACTAATCTTCATCATAAAAATGAGGAGGGCATTCGTCTCATTAAAAAGTTGAATAAAGAGCCCACACTTTCGAAATTCCTTACTAAATTCTAAAAGAATTTCAAACACCAAGCGAGGAGTTGTAGGGCTTGTGGTATTTCTTAGAAAAAATAATTTCTTGATTATTTTAACTTAACTTTCACGGTTTTTGGTATTTAATTTAGTTAATTTTAATTAAAATTATTAAATACCTTAAAAGAATTTTCAACTGATCCAGCTTTTGGTTGCATCGCTCAATAAACAACAATTGATGAAGTTGCGTAAACACCACAATGACAAACGAGACAAGAATTAAGTTAATGTTGACAACAAAAACTAAAAAGAGTGACCCAAATGACCTCTGATCCTCGGGGAGAAGGGAATAAAGCCAGTGACGTTGTGACGTGTCCATCAAAACAAGCGCCGAAAATAATCCAACTCCGGTCACAATCATTGGAAATATGAACCGCGCGTACAATTCTTGCAAGGAATATTTCTTCAATGGCCGTTTCTTGATAACCTTGGGTTCTATTTTAAAAGATCATTAAATTGTGTTCTTAAGTTTTAATATGGAATAAGGTACCTGAGGATTGCCAATGGTCATTGAAGATGGCGACAGTGATTTGGGAGTTGGACAAAAATAATTTGAAGGCAAAGACAATGGCGTAGGAGAATCCATTCAAGTAGAAAATGTGAATGGGCAGATGATCTTCATTCAAATATTCCTCCATCAAGAGTGACTCTCCCAATCGACAGATGACGTAGATTAAATCTGAACAGAGAAGCGGCAAAATCAAAAATTTCCACACCAATCTTTTCCATTTCGGAGCCTCCTCAATTTTTCCTAAATGACGATGGACCTGAATGGGGAGAAAATTTAAAAATGCCGCTGCTTCTAAACTTTGAAAATTGAGTCGATTCTCCTCTTTGGTCAACATTTTGAAAATGGAAAACAATGGAATTGTGTCAATAATCTCGATTCAGATGAAGTGACAAGGATTTCTACAACAATTTAATAAAAATTAATTTGATGTCAATTAAAATATTTTGATTCGTCAAAAAATTATTGTCGTTTTTCGAATAAATGTTCATTTCTTTTCGAAAATGACGACTGAATTGCAAAATTGCAATTCATTTTTATTTCATGCAGTCTTGAACGCCCAGAAAATGGTGAAGAGTATTTTTATGTCCTTTGATAATGACAGATAGGCCATTATCATTTAATGAAGATTTTTTAAACAGGAAAATGTCTCAAAAAATAATTCAAGAAATTCTACTCCGCTTTTTTATAGCGGATTATTTGAAAAAAAAAAAAAAAATGTCCGTTTTATTTCACAAACTTTTGGAATTTGGATCCAGATAGTTTCAGTTTACAATTAGTTTATTAACTGTTACTTTTAAATATAGAATAGAGGTACAATGTAATAATTAGATTGATTAAATACAAATATAATTAAATAAATAAGTATTTAATTGTGTTTAAATGGGAATCTATTTAAGGTTTAATTGAGACAGAGTGAATGAAGTGAATGAAATTGATCCTACGTATTCTTTATACATATGTATGTATAACTAGAACTAGACTTTTAATTATTTTATTTAATTAAGTCTACATTTATAGTACTTGATTATTAGCTTTGATATTTTAGTCAACATCCATTACAAGTTTCAAAATGTTGACAATGCCAAAAAAGGCTGAAATTTCATGGTCCTTAGGTCGGCCACATTTTTCAATTTTGTGCTCCCTCGAGTTGACTGCCATCTTTGGAAGAATTGACGAAAGTTTTAATTTAAAACTTTTAAAATTATTCCCAGCTTCGCTGTTAATTGGCTATTTGTGTACGTTGGATATGGATTTGAGTCGACAGTCCATTTTGGAGACTGGTCGTCAACTTGTCACAAATTGGAAGGATGTCACTTGAAAGACAGGGCAGGGTTAGTTAAAATGACTTAAAATGGTTTTGTCACAATGACAAAACTTGTGTGAGTAAAAAATGGAGTTTCTTCCCAACTCCAACTTTTTTTCTACTGGACCGATTTTCATAAAATGCATGTTATGTTATGTTATGTGTGTATTGTGTTATGACCGTTATAACTTACGGTTTAAGACTTGTGACTTTAGAACATGTAACCGGACAGGTCAATGACTTGAGTAATGTTGAACCCTTTTCAGGGCACGAAAAAATTGTACCATGACCAATGACTCAGGTACTCCAATTTCAATTTATTATAATTTAAAGTTAATAATCCAAACTTCAACAAATTTATTGACCTATGACTTCATCAACCTTACTCGACATCAAGTAAAATAGAATCAATTTCTGGATGCAACTTAGTATTGACATCCTTGGCTGTCACAAAATCCCCATGATTCCATGGAATGTATTCCACCTCGATATTCAATTTCAAAGTCCCCGCTCCCAACCGAGTACTCAAAGTGTTGACATCCTTGACAAAACAAGATAATTAAAATTCCATTTTTAAAATAAAACATTAAATTAACTTACAGTGGGATCAGCAAACCAATCACTGTGCCCAGAAATTAAATAAACTGGCGCCGTAATTTTATCTAATGGATAATCAGCCGGGATGGTTGATTTATACACAATCAAATTTTTAGTGAGGCCATAATCAAACTGGGCAAACCGCCCACTGTTGACCCCTTGGGCATGATGCAGGACACAATAAACAGAACTCCCCTGTGGAAAATGACCCAGTTGGTCCAGGACCACCATTTGCTTCGCAAAAACATGAACCATAATCAATTAAATTGGCCGTTGACCTTTAATTATGAATATACTTGTTGATAGTTGATCTGATCAACGTCCAATCCATAGTGGGTAAAGATGGAGACATTACCGTGACCCTCATTTTTCCCTGCTTTGTTCAATGCCCATTGTTCAATGCCCATTGTTCAATTTGTTCTTCCATATACTCATTGGGACTGTAATCGCCTTTACCAGAAGTGGTCAGGTTCGCCAAAATGTCAGGGGTCAGTCCTTTTGAAATGAGAGCGGCAATAATGCGAAGGGGTGATTCGATATTTTTGGTGAAAGTTACAGGGGCGAGGGCGATCATTTTACTAATTTTTTTATTGTATTCCGGTCTCAATGACCCCATCACCCAAAACATGGTCGTCCCTGTCTGTAATTTAATTTTAAATTTTAAAAATACCGCCTATTCTCTAGAATTGTCAGTACATTGAGCGCCGCAAAAACGTACAGAGTGTCCAATGTAATCTAATTTTGGTTGACCAGTCACGTTGAGAATGTGGTCAATGACGGCTGGGAGGTCATAAATTCCAGACTCGTGAAAACTAATAAAAAGTCCATTAATTTAATTGCAATTATAGTTAAAATTAATTTTAATTTACCTAAAGTTCCAAAAAGCGGGGTCATCTGGGGACAGAGTGGTATGATTTCGGGAGTACAGGTTACCTCTCGCATTACCCAGCCAAACGTCATAGTTCCTGTCAGCCATGAGATAACCTGGAATTTGAGTTAAAATTAATTGATTTTATTTAAAATATTTTAATTGAAATTGTACCCAAGCGGCTGTCAGCCTTATTAACGAGCCAAATGGAGGAGGAAGCGAGGAGGCCATGTTGCAGCAGTACGATCTTTCTAGGCGCTGTCCTTGTTGCGGGACTCGGTAGAAGGGGTGACCCGGTGATACGATGAAGGGTCAAAATGTACCCGTCTTGAGTGATTACATTGTGAGTCTCATGTGGATACTCATCTCGTTTACATATTTGAGGCTAATTAACAATTAATTTTCAAATTATTATTAATTTTTAATTATCTAATGTTTAAATAAATTACCGTCGTCAATTTATTTGAAGATAGGTCTATTTGACCTTTTACAAAGGTCCATGTCAAGATAGTTAAAATCAAATTCGAAATGCAGCTAGTTGTGTGCATTGTTTGCCATTAATTTGATTACAAATGTCACTTACAAATAACTTTGGTCTCCCCACAATTCAATGCATATTGTATTTTTATTTTTAGTACTTAAATCCAATAATTTTCAAAATGATAAAGTAAAGTTTAATTACCATCATAACAATACAATGGACAATGGTGCTGTAACACGTGCTTATTTGTGAGACATACCGTCAAACTTCACACAGACAATCATTGTAAATCTTGAATGAATTTTTGCTACTGTCATACAACATGATCACCATGCATAAACAGTTTGTAAAATTTCATGGCAAATCTTACAGCCATTAACTTTTGGAGCGTACTCAAACAATTTTCATTTTGGTTTTTTTCCTTTTATAGGAGTCGCATGGAGGAAAGAATTTTGAGGCGGGAAAATTTCAAAATTGACTCCATTCTCCGGTGGTACTTGCAACTCCATCTTTTGACGAAAGAGTACAATCAAGCTTTTCGTACTGTCCCGAGTGGAAAAGTGGTTCTCATGTGAACCAGTTCGTTTTGTATTTTTACCAGCATTCGACTTGGCTGGTTAGTAGTTGTCTTTGTTTGTGTGGTTGGGGCGGCTGTCACAGGAAGTTTGACAGTTTTCCTTGGTTGAGTTTCACAGTGACTCCACCGACATTCTCCGTCTTTAACATTCTCATCCCGTTCAAATAAAGTTGATCCCAGATGTCAAGAAGAGGGTGATGTCACTGACGGTGTGTAAGACGAAGGCGGGGTCAATGTACTTTATAGACAAGCCAATTTGTCTCGCTGTACTGGAGACCATTTTTGAAACAACAATCAACTTTCTTATTGCCAATCCCTAATTTTAATTTAATTGGGTTTTAACTACTTTATAGTCTGTCATTTTGTTATTGATGTGACTGTAATTAACTGTAGTTTAACTGCTCACTCTGGACTTAATTAATTGGATAATTATGCATATGGAACAAATGAAGAAAATAATTGAAAAATAAAATTTTGTTTTGGGTTTTCATAAGATGTAAGATGAATTAATGCAATCATTAATTTTAATTGTCGAATTAAGGTACCAAATAATTTCATACAAAAAGGTTAACTTAATTAATTTAATTATCTTCTCTATACAAATCTCTTTAGTCGGGATACAGTTGGTAACCCTTCGTATCCCATTTTTGGTATAAACGGAAACCTAATTAAATTTTAATTGAGACAGAGATTGAAATTGACTCTGTACATTTTTTCTAAATTTCGGTATAAAATAAGGGTGTCGATATTACCCACTAACCCACTAACCCTCCCCATTGTTGCCAAATGTCGTTAGTGGGTTAGTGGAGGTTAGTGGCAGTGGCGGCGCTGGCTACAGGCCAAGCAGGCACAGGCCTGCTCAGGATTTTAATTTTTTCAAAAGGCCCTTTGGCAGTGAGGGCCCTCAAAAATTCCAAAAAGGTCACAAGTAGTAAAGTTGGTACATTTTTTCAAAATATACTAATTTTCAAAAGGCCCTTTCAAAAAACTCGATGGCTTTTCAAAAATTGGCTAGGGGCCCTAAACTTTTGGGGGCCCTCCAAAATTGTACCTGTACGGCAAAAAAGGCTAGCGCCGCCACTGGTTAGTGGGTTTTGTTAGTGGGTTAGTGGTTAGTGGGTGGGGTAGTGGGTTTTGGGTTTTGCACACAAAATGGTAAATGTACGTTCTTAAATGGGTGTATTATAAAGGTTTAAATTTATTTACTCTTGTTTCTAATTTTATAATAGTGGTCTAGGCAAACAAATTTAAATGTAATTGGTCCCCATTCATTTGTCGTAATTAACAACACAAACATGAAAGGAGGGTTCCAACAAAATTGATTTATAAAATATTTTAATGTTTCTCTTGACATAAAATTATATATTCTGGATTCTTGGCCACGCAATGGCGGAGAGTATTTGAAAAAAATTAGACCTGAAATATTTTTCACATAAATTCTACTATTATTTTAAATTATTGCCAACAAATGGCCCTGCTGGATCATATTTTAAATTCTTTAATAAAGTTGCATTTATTTATATATTAAATATGGGTATGAGTATGAGAGCTAGGAGACGAAATAAAAAACCTCATTTTTGAAGGTTTTAAGTTGCATATATACACCAAAAAATAGATCAAAAAATCATCCCCTCGATGGTGTACACTGTTTAGCTCTACGATTTTTGTAACTTTAACTATAATTAGTTAAAGTCGTTAAAATCTAACATGATCGCTCTCACCCGTAGTGTAAAGTGAGTGTGAGAACGTACAAAAAACCACTCTGATACCTGTTATATCAGACGGTTTTGGTGTAGGGTCATGCGGGGCTATTACGAAAGGTGTCAATTTGAAGGCTGGCCTTCACATTTTATGATCGGTTTTTTTCGTGGCATGTAAACCAATGGGTCTTCTGAGTTCCCATCATGTTTTCAGACATGAAATGATAATTGACCAGGCCCCATGACTAAACAAACGGACCAAGCCAAAATGTTCTCTGACATAGTTTCCTAGTAGCCATACAAAGTACGGCTCCAATGGGGCAAATTGAAATTCTAAATAATTTTAAAGATTGAATCATCACTTAATGAGACAACTAAAAAGGTTCATTAGCCTAAAAGTACAAAAATGTGTCCCATGTGACCTACAGTGACCCTTTTGTAATAGCCCCGCTTGACCTTCTACAGGTCAAGCGAGGAGTCAAATTTTTTTTTGATGGACAGGTCATGTTTACATTGACATAATATATCACCCGGGATATTTTTTTGATATGTGCTACTGAGAAGTTAGTCGCAACTGAAAGTTTTCGTAATAGCCCCGCGAGCTTTCGTAATAGCCCCACCAAATGGGGCTATTACGAATTTCAACTTGACTGACCAATTAATTAATTACTAAGATTAAAGTGGTCAAAATTAGTTGTGGATTAAATAATAAGGTAGTTAAATAGTTGCTTTAAATGTATAAAAAATTGGGAGACTGTAGATCTAAATTTGGGGCTTGTACAATCATTCAAAGTTGAAACCCTGTAAAACCCTTTCGTAACAGACCCGCATGACCCTAATGATAAAATAGGTTGACAAGTTTAAGATGACCATGACCTCGTATTTTTTGTAACTTTCTGATGTAACAGGTACCTACTCGTATGTTTTATAATAACGGTCTACCGGCTTGAATCAATTTTTAGTTTAAATTGGACATGTCGCAAGAATTTAATTTTACATCAGATTGCAGCTACAAATGGCAAGATGAATCCACTCCGATTAAATCCCATTCAATATCTTGAGATTCTCAGAGAGAAACAAAAAAGGGATTTAACTTTGGGTGGTGGCCGTGGTAAGCATGGCCCCATTGAAGTCACAACATTAATTTATATTGATGAGCAGAGAAATTCATTTATTTAATTTTGAACTTTTTTATGATTCACAACCTTAATAAATTGTGAATGTTTAATTGAAGTTTAATTATAGGTCAATTTAGAGGTTCACGGTTTTGGTTTTGCAAATTGATCATTGGCGGGAATTTAATCAAAATTGTTGGCTTTATTTCTGAGTTCCCCTTGAAGCAACCAAGAATCTCCAGTTTTTTGAGGGTGGAGAATTGACGTAACATTTTCTGAAGTGTAGGCCCTTCAACGTCTTCCCAGAGACCGTCACCCAATTCAAGTTCCTCCAATGACGCCGCCTTTATCTCAGCCATCTGTAGAATCTGTTCTTGTATTAAGTAGCCATTTTCATCGTGAGATTTGATGGACAGAATTTTGAGATTCTTGAGTTCGTCATTTTTTAAATTTTGGAGAGCATCCAAAAATGAATTTGCTGTTTTGAGAGTTCCATAGGAGAAATAAATTTTTTGAAGATTGGGAGCTTTTTTTATAATTTGAGACAATGCATTTTTATAGTCCAAGTTCCCACCATGGTCGATCCTTAGAACCGTCAAATCGGGCAATGACAAGTTTTCCATAAATTGTACTTGGTCATCTTGGTCAGCTTTCTTGATAATATTTCCATTTAAACAAAGCTTCTGAAGGGATGGACACTGGGTCAAGATTTTGAATAAATTGAACGGACAAGGGGATGACAATTCTTTCCAAGTCCATGAGAACATCTTCAATGACCGAATTCTTGACCCCCATTTTTCAAGGCCATCCATCCAGTTTTTCAAAGTTGCTTTAGACGGATGATTTTCACAATTGTGAACATGATCGGGATACAGAATTTGAATTTTAGCAACGCTAATATTCTCAAGCTTTTCAAAGCTACTTGTAGGCAGATTTGGATTAAGCGTAATAATTGTCGAATCTTCCGAACCGTCAGTGTCCTACAATTAAATAAGAAAATTACCCGGTATATATTTTTTGAATTCTTGAGTGTGAAAGAAGCGTTTAATTTATTACTCGTTGACTGTATTAAATTAATATTATCAAAAATATAATTTGGATACAATTAAAGTGATGACTTACTTCATTTGAACTTGAACTGCTGTCCACTGACGACGACAAGTCAGAACTGCTTGACGAGTTATCCTCGTCCATTGGTTCAACTTGGTCACTGTCTTGGCTGTCATCATCATCAATTTCTATTGGCGTCACGGGTTGTGTCAACTTTGTTACAACTTCCAATATTTCTACTTGGTCATGTTCTACATCTTCTTGTCTGGCCTTTTGAGATTCTGCCCTTTGGAATTCTTGTACAAGTTCACGAACCACCTCTTCACTCGCATTAATCAGGCAGGATACCACGAAAATCTTCAAAAGTATAAGCATACAACTTTTCCCTTGTCAAGCCTGAAAATAAAAACAATTTTTTATAAACATTTTTCTTGTTCTAAAATTTAATGATCCTTTGTTGTTGACAAATGGGTATATTTTTCAACCTTCACATTTTTGACATTTAAAGCAAAGGTCTCGAAAGAACCAAAAAATGAACCAAATGATTTACCAAGCGATTGACAATGACATTTTTTATGATTTTTTAGCAAATTATGAGCTTTTGGTTCATTTTTTGTTTTCAAATTATTTTTAATATTTTTTTTCTTTCGAACCAAAAACCAAAACGTATCAAAAACTATGATCTTGAAATTGGTGTTTTAATCAGTAAAGTTAATTTACCTGTGAACTTGCGTGCATCTAGAATACTACAATTACAGCTACCCAAGATTTGTAAAATTTCATCACCAAATGATGACACAGCAATTACGTCATTAAAATTCCCAGTCTGTAAAACGAAAATGAAACACAATGTACATTTCAATATTAAGAATTTAATTAGGCAAAGAAGATTGCACAAAAAACAATCAGATTATTTACTTGACTTGAGCTCGAGTTGTCGATAGAGGATCTCGCTTGATTCTCTGAGTGAGAGCCAGAAGTAGTCAAATTTTCATTTTTCATGGGTTCAGTTTGTCCATTGTCATGATCATCATCTTCGTTTTCTGTCTTGACAGTCACCTGTTGAGGATTTGTTTTGATGATGACCTCCAAAATTTCAATATCCTCATCTTCTTCTTGTATATTTTCCCCACTTTCTTTGAGAGCTTTTGATCTTTTAACTTATTGTTGAATTTTACGAGCAACTTCCTCACCTGCATCGGGCAGGATACGATGAAAGTCTTCGAGAGTATACGCATACAACTTTTCCAGGGTCAATCCTGAAAATGAACAAAAGACAACATAAATTAAATGCTAATAGATAAATATCTTTAACATTTAAATTGGCTTGTTGTTTAATTACCAACAAATTTGAGAACATGTTGAGTACAACCACAATTGACCAGAATCTGAAGAGTATCCGAATCCACGGATGCCATCCTCAAGCTAATTTAGTTTCAATATCCAAAGGAGTCGAAGCTGTACACAAAAAAATACAATTGTATTCCATTTTCGTTATTTTATATTAAAGATCACAATAATCAACTAAAATAATTACATTTCATAAACAAAAGTTTGGAGAATTTTTTTCGTACCTTTTTCCACAATTGAAGAGCTTAAAAGCAAAAGGAACTAACAGCAAGCGGACGGGGCGTAAGGATGGGGATATGTGCCATAAGAGATAATGAGCGTACATATGGGAGAGGAAGGGAAGCTTTCCGCTGCAGTATGCGATCCTGGAATGCTTCAGACGGGAATTTTAATTCCAAAAGGAGCGTACATATTCATCCAACAATCCTAAATCCATACCTACGCCGGGGCCGCTTCCAGATAGTTCCTTTTGCTTTTAAGCTCTTCAATTTAGATCAAGTCTCTTATTCCACTTTTAATAATTGTCCACTTCCGGTCCCGGAATGTAGAGTAAGTCAAACAGGGGTCTTTGCACAATAATTATTCTGTCACAAAACAAGAACACTATTAAAGAATTAATTTTAGAAGGAAATAAAATAAAACGACATTCATTTCGACGACATGTTGTCATTTCCAACACAATTTTCTACTCAAATTGAACAAGTATTGTAATATTTACAATGTTAAAATGATTAGAGTGTAATTTAAAGTACCCTTACCCTTGACATTGTCATAAACACAATTAAAATGTCCGAAAAAGGAATTTTGATGGGTTTCCTTTGCTCCTCCGATTTTTTTGATTTTTTTTTGATTTTTTTTCTCCGAATTCAAAAACTGGTACTGTCCGGCAAGGACGTCAATGAACATTAGAAATTGCCACAATAAAAGACAGCAAAATATTTCATTTTTTGTTGTTGTCTTTGTTTTTATTTATACCATTCAGCACTCAACAAACCTTGCCTTGTTTAGTTAAATATTACGACAAATTAAAAATAATAATTATTTTTAATTAACCAAATTATTTGGTTAATTAAAGCTAAATAGTATTTAGCTTTAATTAACTGAGTATTTAGTAAATACTCAGTTCGCGATTTTGTTGCGAAAACTTGTGCTAAAATAATTTGTTTGCAAAAATAATTATTTCGCAGACTCATACAAATCTACCTGCTCCTTTTTCCAATTTATTTTTGGGTTAATATGTTTACAGCACTAAAAATATTAGTTGCAGCACTATTTTAAATAGAAATTGCACTAAAAATATTAGATGCAGCACTAAATTTG
>JAQIVZ010002734.1:0-18405 GCA_034700945.1 Arrhopalites spinosus | reverse complement strand
CTAACTAGGTAATGTGGACGTCAACTAGGTAGTGTCTACGCTAACTGCTCTGTACAAAATAACGACAACATATACAATTTTGTGTTTGTGTGGACTTGCATATTGTAAGAAGCCTTTTGCGGTTAACTGAAAGTTGGTTTATTTCTATGTATTGTATTACAATTTCTGGTAGTATATTATCGCTACTTTTTAACTTTCCTTGACGATGACTCCCATTATTGTCTGTCCATCAAAATTCATAGCACTAAAAATTTCCAAAATCAAAATTGAACCATTCAATGTCTACAGTGTTGAGTAGTTGTATGAGTACATTTTTAGTTTGTTCAAGTTGGGTGATAAACGATGGGCCACTTTTTCTTTTGATACGCTCCTTCTCCTTTTTCTTACAGTCTCTACTCTCTTGGGAATTTTATATAGAGCATTTGACTTGAAGGTGGGGGAGATTTTTCAATGAATATGTAACACAAGTTAAGCAGCTTCAGCAGTCAGCTGCTTCTTTTACTTCTATTGTAATCTCTAGTTTTTCAAGGAAATTAATAATTTATTAAGATTGGAGAGCGGTGAATTGGAGAGAGTACAGATGAAAAAGAATTTTTTTTAAAAGTTTAATTCGGGAATTACTATTTTTTTAAATGAATTTTTAAAGCGACTACTTGTGATTGACGGGGAATTAAATTGTAAGAGATTTTATGGTAATTATTAAAATTATTTTTTTGGAAAATATTTATTTTTAGGTTTCAACGCCGATCGACACTTTTTGTGCTGCTTTGTCTGCCAACACAGTACAGGTAGAAGAAGTTCCCACTAGGAAAGTTTAATCATAATTCATGTTGTTCAATAAATTGTGTAGAATATTAATTAACCAAATTAATGGTCAATTAAATGACGTTTATTATTCATTTACAAAGTTGACAATGCAATAAAATGGAGCAAAAAAACATTTTATTTTTCATTCACAGAAATATTTTGAAGAAAACTACAATTGTAATTAAATATTGTAATTACTGGTAACTACAAAAGTAATTAAAAACTTTTCGAGTAAATTGTAGAAAGTGTATAAGCATTTAAAAAATAAAGTTTAATTTTAAAATGAATTATTACTTTTGAAAAAATAATTAGAAACATCATAAAAATGTTTTTTTTAATGCCAGACTTGAACGCCACTTGGTGAACAATTTCACATTGTGTTATATAACACACTTCTAGAAGAAAAAACGAAAGCCATTGTGAAGATAATTCTGGTCAAAATTAAAATAAAAACTAAATATAAATGTGTTTAAGTCTCAAAAAATGAAACTGGATATAAAACCACTCCTGTCAGCTGTCAACACATTGTAGATATTTCATTATTTTTAATAACAATTAATATGAAAATTCACAATTTCAAACCCCTCCACTACTCCATTTCCCCATCTCGAGAGTACAAAATTCGGATAATTTAATAGCAAGAAAATATGGCTACCCCAACAGCAGGAGCAGTTCTACACAGAGAGAGAGAAACAGTTGCAGTAAAAAAAATAAAAAAGGAAGAAGAAAAAACGAGGGAAAATCACAAGAATGTAATTTATGTCAGTAAAACATGTTGGCCCATAAATAGGACGTGTAACTCACCATATGTACATTGTACATAATTTCCACAAGAAGAATGGAAATTTGGGAACCCCCCTCACAACTAGGAAAATTGTAGAACATGAGGTAACTTGTGTTGAGATGGGACAATGCAATAAGCAGAGAGAGAGAGAGAGAGAAAACTATTTAAAACATTCCAGAGCATTTATGTCTGCACATTTTAAACTTTTAATTAAAGTGTAAAAGGAGAAGAGGGTAGAGGTAGTCATTTTGTATTAATAGCATGTATTTTTTTGGCACTCTCTTCCTCCTTGAGACTTTCCCTTTGAGAAATTTTCTCCACTTCTCTCTCTCTCTCTTGCACTTGCTCCAGCCACAGAAGCTCCTCTTTTCACTTTGCCACCATCAAAGTGGAAAAGTGGACGAGTGGAAGATGAACATGGTGGCGAGTTTCTGAGTGAAAGTTAATTAATAAGAAAGACGCCAAGGGAAAGGTAATGACTTGCTAATAAAACTCTATTAATTGTTTCTTTCCCAACACCCCAACCAGTCCACAATTCCTTCATCCCAAGCCCCAGCCAAAAAAAACAGAGACTTGCTTCTCTATAGTCAACACTATCATAATATTATTTTTAGCAAAAAAAAACTTTATCATTTTAGTCACATCCTCCTCATTATACTTGAGAGACGTCAACTTTTAATGTTTTTCTTCTTCCCTCTCCGCAATTCAATTACCATGTGATTTTTTTCCACAGTCTCCCCAACATGCTAATGTAGAGTACTGTGTCTACGTAAAGAGTTTGTAGTTGTTGTCTAATGCCTATGGGTATGAATTTTGTCTATTTTTTTTATTAAGGATCACTAACACTTTAGTATCGTCAATATTTAGGTTCATTTTTTTTAATTAATTAAACTCTCCTTGGGCTTTTTTTCATCCTTTTTCTACTTTGAGCGTAAAAAATATTCCAAATTTTTTAGCACATGCTTTTACCCACCTACTATTTATGTAATGTACACTCAAGGGACTAATTATTAGTTTTTTTCAACTTTTTTTAAAAAAAATTCTCACTAAAAAAGTTTGTATTGATTTTATTAATTTTAATTTTTTTTTCTTCTAAACTTGAACGCCGGTTAGTTTTCTGAGCATAGAAAATCATGGACAGAACGAAAATAGCTAAAGTGATGTCCCTTAATTCGGAATCTTTGCAAGAAAGTTAAAAATGAAATTTAAAACATAAATAGTGTTTATTTAATAAGAGTCATTGCTCAAGTTTTAATGGGAGGGATAGAGACTTGATAATTTTAAAACTGAGACCTCTCCTCATTAGTTTTATATGGGTAATTATGAATTTAAACTAAAGCCTCCCCTCTCAAATGCAATAGAAATGTCTAGTACTTTATACTTTAAGACACACACACACAAGGGCAATTAGAATTAATTGATTGAGAAATAATAATGAAAGTCATGCAACAATATTTTACATATTGTACAGTACACATACATGTACAACACTCTCCCTTAAGTACTTTTACTTTCTGCCCATATATTTGTGTTCAATGAAAGGGAAAATGTGATGCCATGATTATTAAACTTGATTCTCCTCTAATTGAAATTCGTATAGTATAATTTTCTATGTGTATTGTAACTGTACTGGGGGCTCATATTCTCCAACATGAATATTAATTACAAAAGGCAGGCAGTGTAGCATGTCCTCATCGTTTACTGTTTTAAAATGTATAACAATTTAAATTTAATATTACCTAAATGAAAGTCTATTGTCGGCATATTGTCTAAAAATATATTGAACCCACATCTTCATATGGGCCATGACTACGAGGAACAAATTAATTAATTATGTAGTGCATTCAATGTACATGCAATGGAAGGCAATGTGAACAACATTTGGAAATTCTTGTTCAATTTTGACGGGAAAAGGAAGAGGGGAGCAAAGGAGATTAACAAAGACAAGTTCACCAAAGTGTACAGAATATTTTATGTAATGTGGCAGTTGGAGAGAGAGAGAGATTGAGTTAAAAACTGAGGAATATTATATTCAATTTTAGTTTATATGAGGGAAATATTCTAAAAACTAATTTACTATTTTGAAATCTGACACTTTCTCTTGCTCATTTTCCTAATTTTCAACTTTCTCATCTAATTCCCCTCCATCTCTCCTTTCATAAATTTGAGATTGGTTATTTTATAATCAAAAATACTCTTGACGTACTTAATGTATTCTTATGAGTATAATATTTCTAAAAATTATTTTAATCGACGTCGAAATTAATTTTCTACTATTATATCAGTACTTGTACTTTACATGAAAATAAATTTATCTTTTGTTAAATTTTTCAGTAGCTCCAGCTCAATTGAGCAAGAACAATTTTTGAAGCTTAAAATTCTTCAAGACTTCAAGTTTCAAGTTCAACATTTTCAAAAAAAAATAATATTTTTCTCTTTGTCCAACTTCATAAACAAATTAGGGGCTATTCTTTTTTCTCCCCCTGAGTAAATCTAAGCCAATAATATGAATCCCTGGATTAAAAGAAGTAACTTGAGTAAATTTTTTTCTTTTTGGGGAAGAAGAAGAAGAAAAAATAACAATAAAATTAAAGCCTATTACGTTAATACAAAGTCTTGAAAATATTGCTAACAAAGACCCCTTGCTTACATTGATAATGTAAGTTGAGGATAAAAATTTGTTTCATTTCAATGCTCAAATCCCTCCCTCACAATGCAATGCAATGAGTACAATCTAGAGAGAGAGAGAGAGAGAAAGAGTCCTCGAAAAAGAATTAAATAAAATGGACAAGGTGATAGGTAGAAATTTACAAGACCTAGTAGAAAAGGCTACACGAAAAATTTCTTGTTCTCATTATTCTTATTATTATTATTCCCTCTTAAAATTATACCTGCCTCTCTATCTTGTAACACATGAAATTTCATAAACAAGGGATTATTTTTTTTCCTTTGAAAAACTTAGCATTATTACCATAATTTTCTTTTGCCTAAGTACTCTCTCCTCCCCCGCCTTCTCCAGTATCTGAAATTCACAAAAAAATCTTCATTTTTCCTTTTGCCTTTCCTTCCATTAAAACTATTTTTCTTACTATAACTCGAGTTAAAAACCATGAGCAAAAAACTTTTTGGTCCTACAATGTACAACTCACAATATTCACAAAAAAATGGGAAAAGTCCTCCCCTCTATTTTAATTCCCTAGACCATCCCTACTATTCTAGAGAGTATATTCTTACATAATAATAATAATATCTTTTCTCCAGTTTCTCCTTCCCCCTCCTCCTCCCCTCTAGTCTCTCTCTCCATGGTAAGCTCCAGTTTTTCCAGCTTAGTTTTGCCAGTATATTTTAAGCATATTTTAAATATTTCTTTTATATACATAATAGTGGAGTCAGTACAGTAGTAAATTCCATTTTTCAAAAAAAATATGACTATACTCTCTCTCTCTCTCTCTGTACATAACTAAAGCTTATGCTAAATAGTCTCTACAATAATATTATTCTCAAGTGTGTGAGAGACAGTACTATAAATATGAGAGGGGGGAGAGATGTGAATTTTGTCGCATTGCAATGGCAAGCCAAAAGAAAAAAAAAGAGAAAGACTCGTTCAAAAACCATAAGGGAAAATATTCTCAGCTCATATCATCCCATTTACAGAGTGAGAGTCTCTCTCTCTCATAGGCATTACATTAACATACATTATATTTTGTAAAAAGATCCTAGTACCACCACCGCAACATAATATAATATATATATTTTATATTATTGTCAAAGTACTAAGCAACCACCCTCCTCATAAGCCTTACTTATGTATGGAAAAAAGAATTAAACTACTTTTACCTCTCTCTGAGTAGATATATCTGTACAAATGCAATGATATTGAAGCACAGAGAGAGAGTGAGGGCTATTGTATTGAGAGAGAATATATAGCAAAATGTGAATAGTTTTGAAAATTGGATTTGAAGGGATTGTGTTCAGTGTTCATGTTGTGCCCTGGTTCTTTGGTCGTCTTGAAAATTCCAGGATAATGAATAGAGAGAGGAAACAACCTTGTTGGCTCTAGAAAGAAAATACATGTTATAATATTAGAGAGAGAGAGAGTCTTCCGGATTTAATCGTAAGTAAGTTATAGGGTTATATATATTTGTGTGTACAATATTTTAAGCCATATAAACTTACATTTTGAAGAATCTTGGGGGATTTTATACACACACACCAATGAATTATACAGGGCAGACACTAACAATTCAAAATATCTCTCTCTCTCCTTTTCTGCTATGTCTGTCCATCCATTTCAGTTCCAGTAGGTATCATAGTCCATAGGGGCTGTGGGTCCTTATCTGGAGCGTAATATTATATAGCCTGGAAGTAAGACCAACCCTCAAAAAATTTCATACTAATTGTAATTGTAGAGAGAGAGAGACAGGATAGGATTTAAGCTTATATGGATAATGGGCAAGCCAAACGTAAAAGCTCAAATTGAATAGGTTTTGAAAAACTAGAGACTAGAGATATTGTTAATATTAATACTCTGTCATGGATCATAGTTGGATATTATACAAATAAAAAAATGTACATATTTCTTTTTAATATTATATATATGTACAATGTATAATATTATAGTGTATCATGATCTTCATGTTCATGATCAGAGCACCCATTTATTATTATCCATCAAAAATTATTAGTAAAAAAAATAAATTATATTATAGATATCTGACAAGGGGAGAAAATACCAATGGACCAGTGCAGTGCTCCAATGGTAAAGAAAAAGATCGAGTCTGACACGATAGAATGATGAGATTATAAAAATAAAAAAATATAAAAAAGGATCCTAATTGTTACATTATTAATACACACTAGCCAACATCTCTTTGGAATCTCTTTTTTTTTTAGATTGAACATTACATGGCAATCACAACAAACAAGACGAAGAATTTTAAATCTTCAGGTTTTTTCAAATCCCCAATTTTCTAACCTCGTATATAATAATTGTAATAATAATAATTGACGTGGTTTTTCTCTCATCTGATCATGACCCAACTTATTTTGAGAGCCAAGAAAAAAAAGAGTTTTTCCTATTGTACAAGATCTCTCTCTCTCTCTCTCTCTCTTGTTTGTACGGGGGATGGGTTTTGTGTTAGATTGTACAGTAACAAGTACATACATAAATATATAATATACTATCTGACATGGTACGAACGTGTAGTGAAAGCTTTGGTTGAAAGAAGAATAAACGTATCGTCAAGACAAGAAAAGGATAAGAAATACATAAGAAACACATGGAAATTCATTCTCTCTCTCAACCGAACGCCAACACCCAAGAAAAAAACTAAAGCACCTAGAGCAAGCACCTCTTTTTGCCTCATAATTTATTATAAATTGTAAATTGTTGAGGGCATCCTGGCCCACAGCCTTATACTGTTTTTAGTCTTATAGAAAAAAAATGTATTGTAGGATGTACCTGCCCGCGTGTCTTTTCTCTCTCTCTCTCTCTGTGTAAGAATATATATTTGGAATCTTTGGATATCAAAATAATGATTGCCTATACCACCGAACATGTCCATGTCTACAAACAATAAGTTGTGCTAAACAAACCAACATATTGGACTCCACTCACATTTACTATTAACGAGTAAAAAACGATAAAAAAAGTGTGTACTACTCTACAACACTTATTATATAACAATATATTTCTATCTATAAAACTTTGTTCCTTATAAGAAAATTCCTCCTACAAATTCTCCTATTATTAAGTAGCAATTATGTATGTTGTGTAGAGTAAAGGGAGAGAGAGTTGAAGATAGTCCATCTTCGTCTTGGGGTCTATAATCGAATCGTACAACCTTTTTACACTATGTAAGTAATATTTATGTACATGTTTAAAGAAATAGTATTACGTATAATGTTTGTGGAACACATGTAAAAAGTATATTCCCTTTTTCTCTTATATAATCGTACAGTTGTACATTAATAGACAAGAATCAACTATAGTTTGTCTCTTTTGTTGGGCTAAGGAGGCAGATCATAATATACACGGAGACTAGTTACTCTCTGGATGGTGAAGTCCTATGTTAATAGGTTAAGAAGGGTCTCCCTCATTCTATCCCCTCAAAACTGAACCTTCTCATTCAATGAGTAAAATCTCCTGGAGATTTTCCAACGGAGGCTGGTGGTGGTTTTCACTCCAGTAAATATATTATGAACTTTGTATCTGATATAATATTGTACATACCTAGGTATATGTAGCTGGATATACTCGAAGCTTAAACTATATGGGCCAAACCTAGCTTTTTGAGAATACTAAAACTTTTTTTTTGCTCTTTCTCTCTCATCTCTGTATCTGTTGAAATTACAAACATAACATTAGACAACACATGACTCAACAGCATAACTCATTTCTTGTTTATAATATGAAATATCTAGTACCTCGATGCCATGTAATACTCCAGTATCCAGCTATTTTCTTTAATACATTTTTGAATATTTCTCTCTCTCTCTCTCTCTGGTGATCAAGTGAGTAGTAATTTAACTGTGAAACAAGAAGAACAAGAGTAAAGTAATGGATAAAGTGAGAATATAAAAAAGAATATTTTATTTATTTATTTATTATGCATTACTTACAGTACTTACCATTTAGACTCACCATGAATCATTTGAACAAGAGGACTCTTGTTTTTTTGATCTCGTACTTATACCTAACTACAGTAATATTAGGTAACCCCTCCAAAAAGTTTTGAGGGAGTCGAAGTGGACGAGAATCCATGGACCCCAGATGATTTTCTGAGATGAAGAAAAAGTCCAGAGCTCTCAGTTCTAAAGAGAAGATTGTCCCGTCAACACGTTATCCAGAGTTCCAGTGCATCTCTCTCGCTGTCAACCAATTTTACAACAATGAAGTTGAGTGTTTTTTGAAAACTTGTGTTAAATAATAAACTTACCTTGTTAAACTTCTTTGGTTAATAAATTCCTGGAGGACTGGAGAGTGAAAAGAACAATTACGGTTTTCCACTGACGCGCAAGTTTAAATCTTTAATTTAAAAGTTTTCCTCACATTTTCAAGATTAAATGAGTCAACTCTTTGTAAAGTTGAAACAATTTAAACTGAATTGATTAAACTAATATTGAAATAGTTTGCAAGTGGCCAACAACACAAAACCTTAACCGGTTTTTTTACAAGTCAAGAAAACGTGAAAAGTTTGTGCTCTTCTTATTTTAATACTTTTGGATGGAAAATTTCGTACTTTATGTAAGTGGAAAATTATTCATGACATTATTGTTTTAATTATTTATTATTGTTTCATGTTTTTTTAACTCATTTTAATTAATATATTCATTCATCATTCAACTTTTTTTTTGTTGTTTCTTTATTCAATTTTTGTAATCGGATATTGATAAAAGATTTTCATTCATGTTTTTTTTACAATTTTTTTGTTGATGATGTGGAGTCTGCCTCATCAAATAAGAAAACCTGTCATGTCAAAGTGAGAAAAGAATGATGAGGATGAACAAGTATAAAAAATGATAACAATAGAATCAATATTATAAAAAATTGTAGGTGAACACGAACAAAAGACTTGAAGATATGAGGATTTTTCAAAAAAACTTTTTTTTATTAAATATTTTAAATAACAAAAGAAATAGGTGCAAAAGAATAAAATTGATCAATCTAGAATAAAATAACAAAAAAGTGAAGGGTTTGACTTTTATTATTATTATTATATCAAAAAAAACTTAACTTTCTTCCAATACTTTATATATTACTTGTAACAGGTAGCCGAGCTCGAGTTTATCTTGTTGCATCGTGCAATTGTCTTTCAATTTGAAAAGGGGGGATATTGACATGTCTTATGATTTTATGATAGTGATAAAGATATATTTTTCATGTTCGTGTGTGTATTCTATATTATATTTCAGATGATTCTTTAAAACACTGGAAAAATTTTCTTGACGGTTGAGTGACAGCGTAAAAGGGGTGGCAGCCAGGCAGACTGAAGACAAGAGACAAGACAGACAGAGACAAAAGAGAAAATCAAGAAAATTTTGAAATACTTTTTCCTCCTCAATGTGTACTCTGTCATAGTTTTAAAAATTGATCCTCTCTGCCTTTTTCTTACACCATCAAAATCCATCAACCAAAAACTCAAGAGTTACCTTTTCAATAGAGACAGACATACCTACAAGATACAACAGCCTTTTGACTTTACTTGTGTCTTGTTCATCATCGTTGTTCTGGTCCTGCCCTCGAAAAGTTAGTAGGGCTCAGGTTCATCTTTTTTTTGGGGGAACAAGATTTTTTCGTTGGGTCTACTGCACAAGAATTTTTGACCAGCCGAGGAGAGGACCCCTTCCCATCTTCTCTACCTTCCCTTTCAGTACATCGCCGACCGTGTGAACGTCAACAGCCCAGCCAAGGAGTCTTGAGGGTTTTTTTGGAAGAGTTTTTCAAAGACGTTTATATTCTATTTCAACAGTTGTCTATTCAACTGTGAGAGTTTGTGTCGTCGTTGTGTCCTTTCAAAATACCTTATTATTATAATACACTACTTACATGTAGTCAACCCAAAGTCTCAAATAACTTGTGTGTATCTCAAATACCATTTTTACGGACTACACGTGATCTTCCCATCGACTTTAGGTTTTATGTAAAAGGGACTCGTCCTCTTCTTTAGTTGTAATATATCAACTGAGATACTTATACATGTATTATACATACACTAGTTAGTTCAGTGCTCAAAAAGATTTTTTGGTGACATTTCCAACGTCAAATACTACCTAACAACCAAGAAAAAGAACAAGAAGGTGACTCCGTGACTTGTGAATGTGATTTACAACTTTGAAGAAAAATATATAATATATAAAACGAAAAACGTCGTAAAAAAAGGATCATCTGGTGGTTTTCTGTCACTATATACTTGTATTTATTGGTAAAAAGTACTCAAAAAAAAGGAGAAAAAACTACAAGACGTGGTTTAAATCATGGTCAATATTCAACCAAGCAAAGAGTTGAGAATCAAATAAATCTCTCTCTTCTTTTTTTTGTACTATACTCTTTTGTGCATCAAACAGTTCATCTTAATCGATTCCTCCTCTTCCTTGCTTCCTTTTCTCTTGAAGAAAATTGACATTTGTGAAAATCACCAGTGAAATACTAAAAAGGAAATGTAAGTATTTTAAATTCATGTCGTCTTTATATATTTTTTTTATCAATAATATAAAAGTCTACTTTTGTATCAGAAAATTCTTGATCGATTTTATTTTTATCTTTGATTTTTTCCCCCTCTTCTACTATTCTCATGTCAAATATTATTTTTTTTAATATCCTGAAAATTCAATTTCAAAAAAACTATTTTATTGTTATTATATCTTACGAGTAGTGAGTATGGAGTAGGAGTTGAGATAAGAAAAAGTGTTTTTGAATTATTTTTGAGGGGAAAAAACCTTTTTTCTTTATTACAAAATAATAAGAGTAGTACTCTAGTGTTTATCTAAAACTATAAACTACAAATGAAATTAAATGGTTCCGTCTTTTGTTGTTGTTTTGTTGAAAAATACCTGTCTTTAGTGAGTAGTATTTTTTAATAGTATTAAAAAACCGGAAACAAATAAATATCATGTTTAATTTATGCCTTCTTTTAACTCCTACTTTACTTTATACGTCTGTTAGTCTGTCCGTATGTCCATAATGTAGTGACTGAGGCTACTGTGAGTTTAAATTTTATTTGAGACTAACTAATGATGGTTTAATTTTATTTCTGTTGGCAGCAGCTCCATAAAAAAAAGAAGAGCTGGGATCACCTGGGACAGATAAAGTAGCTCCAAGTTATTTCTCATTCCTTTTGCTGACATCACATCACATTAAGTGGACGAAAACTTTTACAACCTGTTTGATAGCCCAGCCGCTTGTAGTATCCAAAGTTAGAAAGAAAAAAAAGGGACGAAAAGGCAGTTTACTTGCCTTCATATAATTTTCTTTTTTTTTCTTCTCTTCTCAAACCATCATAAATCCAAACTTGACGAAATCAACATCACTACTACAACTGTAGCTCCAGTATTCCTGAATAATACGCAAACATTCAACATCCACCAGAGACGAGCAAAAAAAAAAGTCAGACCATTTTTTCTTTATACTCAAACCATCATCATCGTCTCTCCGTCTTGTTTTCATACATCGCGTGAGTTACAAGTTTCTCATAATACACGGGGAAGATATATTTGAGAAGAAAAAAAGTCGGTAAAATGTTTTATAGTATAAAGTGAAGTAAAGAAGAATTCCCCGTCAGTGGGTCTCTCGTGTCCAATCGTTATTTTCTGTGTCTCTCTCTGTGTGCAATTCGTATGACCTGAAAAAAAGAAGAAACCCCTCTCGCCATAATCTTTACTCATATCGACAACGTTCCAGTCCAGACAGAGAAGATGACCCTTGATGTTGTTGAATGTTGAAGTTATTTAAAATCCCTGGTGAAAAATAGGGACTAGTGAAATTGTGTAAGGCGAAGCAATGAAGTTCCCAATGGATCCGTCGACCTCTGTCTTAATCTTCTCCTCTATCTTCTTCTTTTTGACAGCCTCAATAAAAGTGGAGCAAGTGGATGGGAGTGGGAGTAGTAGCTCAATTTTAGAAAATTGTCAAGAGGAACGACTCTCCTCCTCGTCGAGTTCGCAAAATGGTGACATTGCCTTGACATGTCATATGAGAACAATCTATAGTGAGTTTGACAAGACCAACATCAGTGTTCTCGGTAAGATATTTGTCTCTTGTCGTCTCTCTCTCTCTCTGTCTAAAAATTAAATTAGAGAACCGAGTAATGCATCTAGACATGTTCCAGTATTTTTTTTCTTTCTTGATTATATTCTTAATTTAAGAAAGGGGAAAAAGATAGACAAATTCAGAAATGGAACACGAGTCATGGGAATATTAAAATATGAGTTTTATTTTGACCCAAATTCTTGTTCATTTTGATGTATAAAAAAATAAATTGGGAAAGAGAAATTATGAATAGGTTTAATAAAATAAAATGTTTTTGTATTATTTTTCAGGTGATTTAGTAGTCTCCCTTGGTCTCTACTGTTCCGATATATTATTTTATCAAAGTTCCTTGCCAAAATCA
Source organism: Arrhopalites spinosus (assembly GCA_034700945.1). Lineage (NCBI taxonomy): Eukaryota > Metazoa > Arthropoda > Collembola > Symphypleona > Arrhopalitidae > Arrhopalites > Arrhopalites spinosus. The sequence continues at coordinate 5,706 of JAQIVZ010002734.1, read as the reverse complement.
TCTCTATCCTCCCTCACTCGTTTGACATCCCTTCACATTGAACACTGTAAATTATCACGTCTCCCCCCATCAGTTTTTAGTGGGTTGAGTCAATTAAGAAATTTGACAGTGAGAACTCACAATACAGCTTGGCCAGCCCTAAGTCTTGACATTGGTCCAGGAGTATTTAGTGGACTACCACGTCTAGAGAAGATTGATATCTCATCAAATAATATTTGGACATTTCCAGAAAATTCATTTTGTGCCATCTCCCAAAGTCTTCGTAGTCTCAACATTGCACGAAACAGACTCCAAGACATTAGTGCTCTGAGTTTCAATGAGGGACGGGGTGGAGGGAATTCGGAGAGGAGTAGAAGTATCAAAAGGACATTGTCATGCTCTGATTATGTAATTAATTATTTGGATGTCTCCCATAATCGTTTAGTTGTCCTCCCAGCCTACTCTTTGTCAAAGTTACCCTTGTTGACTGAACTACATTTACAAGGAAATGAAATTACTGTGGTCTCAAGTGAAGCTTTTGCTGGAATGAAACAGTTACAACTTATAAATTTGTCTAATAATAAGTTGGAGAATTTGCCCCCAGAACTTTTCCAACATGGAGGGAGTGGAGGCGGAGGAGGAGAAGAGATTGAGGAGAGAAAGTTCTCAAATTTACACAGTCTTCTCACATTAGATTTGTCTAGAAATAAATTGAACAACAACAACAACACAAGTCTCACATTCTCTGGTTTAATTCGACTTGTCAACTTGAATTTAAGTTTTAATAGACTTGAACGTCTCAGTCCCACCCTTTTCCATAATTTATTTAGTTTACAAATTTTAAATTTGGAAAATAATGACATCTCTATCATTGACCCCAATACTTTTGTTGCTCTCAAGAATCTTCATACTTTAATTTTATCCCATAACAAGTTAACTACAATTGAGTCTACTGTACTTAATGGACTTTTTGTTCTCTCAACTTTATCCTTGGATAATAATGAATTGTCAACTATTCATGCAACAGCATTTTCCAATTGCTCCAGTTTAAAAGACTTGAATCTTAATGGCAATTCTTTTACTGAAATCCCAATTGCCATTCAAAATATTACAACATTGAAGACAGTGGATGTGGGAGAAAATAAAATATTGAATCTGAGAAAATTGAGTGGCTTGCCCAATTTGTATGGACTTCGCTTGACGGGGAATCAAATTGTCAATGTTAGTAAAGACGCCCTTAAGGGGATGGCAGGACTAAAAGTGATTAATTTAGCAAGAAATCAAATCCAATACGTGGAAGAAGGGGCGTTTGATTTTAACACTAATTTACAAGCTGTTCGACTGGATGCAAATTATTTAACTGACATTAGTGGGTTATTTTTAAATCTTCATTCACTTTTGTGGTTGAACGTGTCGGACAATCGTATCCCCCGATTTGACTATGCTCAAATTCCTAATCAGTTGATGTGGTTGGATTTACATAAAAATGAGATTGTTCAATTGGAAAATAGTTATGGAAGATCTGAATTTCGTTTACAAACATTGGATGCAAGTTATAATCGTATAAGTGGAATTTCATCAAATTCAATACCAGACAGTGTGGAGACTCTTTATTTGAATGCCAATTTAATTAGTACAATTGCTCCCAATACATTTTATGGAAAAAGAAATTTGAGTCGGGTGGATCTTTTTATGAATCAAATTGAGACATTGGAATTGTCAGCCCTTCAATTACAAATAGTTCCAAAAAATCGACCCCTACCTGAATTTTATTTTAGTAGTAATCCCTTCCGTTGTGACTGTCGACTGGACTGGATCATTAATCTTTCGTCCAGTCTTCGTCAACATCCTGTCATCATGGACTTGGAAAGTTTATACTGTCAACTACCTTATCATCAACTTGCTGACTCGTCTTCTTCTTCTACAAATGCCGACGACTTTGAGAGTCAAAGCCTTGTCCAAAGTTCTACCGCCCTCATTCCCAATTACCCGTCTCTTTTCAAATCATCATCATCATCTCCACCCAGCATTGTCATGCGTATCAAAGATGTTCTACCAGATCAATTTTTGTGTCCATACACCACTCATTGTTTCAACTTGTGTCACTGCTGGTAAATAAATCATTTTTATATTTAATATTTATACACAAAGTTTTATATGACGTCAATTGTTTTTTTAGTTTCTTTTTTTTTGATGGGGCGATTAGAAAAAGTTTTTATGTGTTTTTAATTAAAAAATAATTTATTTTTTCTTTTTCTTTCTCTTTGACCTATATAGCCTATTTGAAGCTTGTGATTGTCAGCAGACCTGCCCAACGGGTTGTCAATGTTATCATGATAATGCATGGACAGTGAATGTAGTGGACTGTTCAGCAAGTGGGGGGATTTCATCGACAAGAAAGGTGATCCCATCCAACATCCCAATGGATAGTACAGAGTTACATTTGGACGGACATGATTTCACAATTCTCCCGGGTCACGTTCTAATCGGTCGTAAAAATCTGGAACGTTTGTACTTGAATGAGAGTGGAATTGAGTCAATTATGAACAATAGTTTCAGTGGACTAAAAAAACTCGTCACTCTTCATCTACAAGGAAATTACCTCCGTGAGATTCGGGGCTATGAATTTCAACAATTGGATAATTTACAAGAATTATACCTTGGAAAAAATCAAATTTCATTCATTGCCAATGATGCATTCTCACAGTTAAAAAATTTGGAAGTACTTGAATTGAATGAGAATCGATTGACCCGTTTTGCCATTTGGAGTCTCAGTTGGAATCCCCGACTAAATTATATTGGTCTCGGAGGTAATCCTTGGTCATGTTCATGTGACTTTGTACAATCTGCTGTCCCATTCCTTCTAACGATTCTACCCAAATTGACAAAAAAATCTCCATCCCTCCTCCTCGGCCCTGACACAATCCTCACTCCATGGGCTATTAATTTAAATTGTGTCCAAACTCACACTGGTAAAAGTTGGCCTTTACTTCACATGAATGCTACATATTGTTCAGACTCTACATCCTCCGGCACTGGCTCCAGTTCCGGCTCCTCACCCAACAATTCCATTTACAAACAAGGAGGACGAACAAATAGTGGTGGTGGTGGTGGTAGTAATAGTCCAGAGAATTCTATCGGAGACAATGACATTTTCCCATATCTCCCATCTCTTTTAGCCATAGGAGCTCTTCTCTTGTTTGTCAGCAGTGTATTTTTGGCTGTATGTCGCAAACAAAATTGTCTCCGAAATTGGCTCCTAGAAAAGTCAGGAGTGACGGGAGTGAGTTCCGGTGTTGGCTCCAATTGTCGTGACGATGATAGTACTAGTGGTCGTGATACTGGATGTGGTGGTTGTTGTTATGAGCCCACTGTGGAAGATAGTGATAAATTATTTGATGCCTATATTGCCTACAGTCAATGTGATGAGGCTTGGGTGACCCAAATTTTGGCAACCAATTTACAACAACAACATATGAATCATAGTGATCAACCCTACAGAATTTGTTTACACTACAGAGACTTTGTCATGACAGCCTACATAGCTGATACTATTGTCGAGGCTGTGGAGTCTAGTAAGAGGACAGTGGTAGTTTTATCCAAAAATTTTCTACAAAGTGAATGGACCTCATTTGAATTCAAGTCAGCTTTACATACAGCCATTCTCAATCGTGGGAATATGAAAAATCGTTTAATTATTGTCACCCTTGGTGATATTTCAACTAGAGATCTTGATCCGGATTTAAGAGTCATTATGAGATATGCCATTGTGTTGTCTGCCAATGATAAACTTTTTTGGAATAAAATCAAAAATGCTTTGCCTGAACCACGACCAGTGAGTACTTGGAGGAATCAGAAGAGTGCCAATACTACTTACTATAATGTGAATGAAAGAAATAATTGGTTGAGACCTGAACAATTTCCTCAAATTCATCCACAACATCATCAACACCAACAACAACAATCATTTCAACCACCCCTTCCATTACCTCCAATACCCACTCAACAACACCATCAACAACAACATCATCATCAACAAAATTTACAACCTGTGCTGGACAATTTTCATAATTCTCAATGTCAACACAGTCTAATTAGTAGTGGACATTCTCATAGTGATTTGGACAAGACACAGTACTCTTATGTGGAGAGTAATTACTAAATTGTGAGTTTTAATTAATTATTGTTATAATGATCTTTAGTTTGTTTTTATAACTTAATTTTATACATTCTTTACTGATTTCGTGTTTTACTCAAGTTCCTATTTAATACAATCTCCATTTGTGAATCTTGCATATTTAATTGTGTTTTAATTATGAATAATTTAATCAATTTCTTCTTAGTTGATATGGCCTGTGGCCTTTACAAAACCCTTTAGTTTTACAATTAAAATTAGTGTGACATAATATTAATTAATAATTTAATTAGAACTTAAAAATCATGACATTAGCCAAGTCACTAGGAATGTAGAGATAGCCTCCCCCTCTTTCTTTTTATATTTAAAAAAAATTCTAGTCAGGAAAGTTGGAAGGGGGAATTTATTGTAAACATTCCTATTTGTATACTGTAAAAAAATGAAGTGTTTATAATATTGTAATTAAAAAAATCCTAATGTCAATTTAATTAAGACAATTTCTAAAAAAGTACACAAGTTCAATTATAAATTGATCTTTGACACATGAGACTGAGCATGAGTATTTTAAATACATTTTTATTTGTACCCATCAACACAAAAACAAAATTGTTTGTTTAATCTTAATCACATTTTGAATATTTTATTGTTAAAATTAATTAAAGTGGTTTTAATTTTGTAAGAGAGAGATGTGTGTGTATGTACATGTAATGTATTCCTACTTGTAAATAATTTGTATAGTACTTTAAGTATAGTCAAGTCTTATTTTAAACAAGCACGCTTAATAGAATTATAATATGTACGGACAAGACGAAATAAATAAAAAAAGAATCGTTCGTTAGATGAAATTTATATATGAAAAAAAAAATTTGGGATTTTGATTGATTCGTCAATTTATTTTATCTTGGTTACTTGTCTCACAGCATATGCATGAATTTAATATCATCGTTAGCTCAGTTTCATTTGACTTGACAAAGTGAGTCGTCAACATTTGTCTCATTTTATTCATAAATTTTAATCTTTGACGTGGAACTCTTGGCTAGCATCAAATTTTTGAATGGCGTTGAAGCTTGACAGAATTAAATAATTTTTTTATGATTAATTTTCTGTTTATTTTTCTGTACACCGGCTGTTGTTTTTTTCCAAGTTAGATATCTTGACAAGGAAATAGGGTTTGAGTTTAAATTAAAAAGATCAATTAAAATGTAGGCTTAAGAGTTAAAAAAGTCTATGGACACCAGTTGGAGTGAAAGAAAGACTTAGAAATGTTTGAGTGTTATTTTTTAAATGTAAATGTCTTGGAGTATTACAAAGTTTTTGTTTGATTTGATAGTACATTTTAATGCCATGATAATTCATGTGTCAAACAAAATTGAGAAAAAACTGACAAATGATCATTGGCCACGATAGGCGGAACTGTGTCCATTTGGGATGAATATCTTTATTTGCTCGTGGAGGGGGAGCAGCATGGGATAAACAAAAGGAAAATTTGTTAATTTGCCTCCCACAGTGGCCACTAAAAGAAAAGGGTTGGCCCTTCTTACACAACTAATGAGCCAGAAATAATTGGCCACTAAAAAGATACAAAATACCAG